>QBDW01006357.1:0-31217 GCA_003261595.1 Maconellicoccus hirsutus | reverse complement strand
GTAAGAGCTTCACATTTATTGACCAAAGTCTTAATTGATATGGCCAATTGAGCGATTATCTCTCTTTCGGATTTGCCATTTTTACGGTATTCCGGAGATTGAATCTGTCTCAAATAACAAGGAAGAATGGCTTCAAGAATCACCTGTATGGTTACAATTCGCATTAAAGCTCGAAACGATTTAATAATTACTCAAGTAAGTATAGGTAGGTACGTAAACATATGCATATTCCATATTTTACTACTTAGTACTTATTACCTAACCAACTTACGATGCACCGACACCACATGGCGCATTTGTAGCACGTGGCATAAATGTTCAACACATACTCATAAGGCCACAACCTTAGCAATGTCGACTGAGTGAAAAACTTCTTCGGACTTGGAAATTTTTAGAGATGAGTAATGACATCAGAAGGGTGTTACTGTTTCGTGTCGTTCTTTTAGTGAATCTTTTTCTTCTCTATTTTAAGAGATGTGTAATAACATCAGAAGGGCGTCACTGTTCTTGTCGTTCTTTTAGTGGATCTTTTCTTCTCTAATAAAACATGTGATAACACTGAAGAAATTGAACTCTCTTCTTTTTTAGTCATTTTCATATTTTTATTTAAAGTTCTATTAATTATGATTAATGTTGCACGAGAAAAACACAAGTGAAAAAGTCACTAAATATCATATTATAGTATTTCCCACTAGAGAAAGGACTGAAACACTTCTGCAAAAATCACAAGTTCAACGTTACGCGGCCGATTATTTTAATTTTTATAAACTGACGCACTGAATAATCCAAATCCCAATCAAAATAAAATAAAATAAAATGAAATAAAATGAAATAAAATTCCAAATCAAATTCAAATCAAATCAAATCAAATCAAATCAAATCAAATCAAATCAAATCAAATCAAATCAAATCAAATCAAATCAAATCAAATCAAATCAAATCAAATCAAATCAAATCAAAAAATCAAATCAAATCAAAGCAAATCAAATCAAATCAAATCAAATCAAATCAAATCAAATCAAATCAAATCAAATCAAATCAAATCAAATCAAATCCTTTCTATTTTTTGTCACTCAGCAACTATGGTTATTTACGACGAAAAAGTATTTACAAACTTGAGTTGAACTAATATTAGGGAAGTTCAATTTTATTAGCACATATGGACCTAAAATTTTCGTAGATGAAAGAGCATTATACTATACCAGGTGGGTTCCACTATGAGTGGTCATTCGCAACAGACTTCATCTGCGAGTAGAAAACTATGCCAATTAATTCAACTTATGAACCCGTTGCGCGTGAAGTGTTTACTTGGCAAATCCATTGATATTATTAATATTCTAATAGTTTACGTTTCGTGTTATTAGCATAACAACCGCTATTAAACCACCGATAAAACAAAACCACTCGAGACTCGGTAAGCAACATTGTTTCAAAATATTTATATGAAATAATAACCAGTCATTCCTGTAATAACATTAGCTTGTAATTGAAATACCCACTACGTAACACCAAACACCTCATCGGTACATTTACCACGAACCAATCAAGTAATTTTAGTCTTTGTTAAAAAATTCACGGCGAAGGACATTCCAAGTGTAAGTCTGTTGTGTGATATCATCAAGTTCGAGTTCGCAAGCGGAACGTTGCACGTGAAGTTATAAACAAAGTTGTATATTATTGCTGTTACCATTCGTCCATCGTCCATACGGCTGATTGCTCTTAGTCATGATTCATGGTCCTCCGGTTACGTTGCCAATGTCGTCAATGCTAATGCAAGGGAAACGATGAAACAACCAGATCAATGTAAGTTGTGGATTTTTTTCCATCAATAAACCTAACGGATTATGTAGTACGTAGGTTCTAGGTTGTAACGTAGAAGTGGCCTTGACCGAGTCGTCATTCGTTGCAATTTCATATTCATGTTTTCCTTTCAGTTTATTTTTTATTCGAATGGGTTATCGGTTAATCGTATCATTCTCGGAATATTTATTGCTAATAAGCGAACCAATTGGTGCACGAATCAACGCATCATTTGTGAGCACGATAAGACTATCTGAGCAGATATCAAAAACTTTAACGCCGCCTTGGAATATATTACTTTGATTGCTCCATTCAAAGAATGATGTGTTGTTTGGTGCTCTAGAAGGTCATCCTATGTACAATTTTTTTAATATTATAACTTTAACATGAAAGCGGAAAAAATTATTTGTTTGTGAAATTCATCGAATTGTAATTTTTTTAAATTGCATTACGCCTTATCTCACCTAAAGCGCAGCTGCGTCCTTGCGATGACCAAGTACTCGACTAATTATGCCCGAGCGTAAAACTCAATTACGCATCGCGTTAATCGGAAGCCATTATGAAGCGAAAACAAAAAATTGTTCGTGGTTCATTTGGTAGGGCACGTAATCGCGTACTACGTAAGGCGGTATCTCCGTGGACGTCCATCGATTGCCGGATGTTATCGCGATAGTCGTATTCGTTCTCGTCGAAGCGATGTTATTAGGAAACTACTCGTCGATAGGTCGTAAAATTAATAGCGTTATTGTGGAAAAACACTCGCGGTGAATATTCGCGTGTTTTATGTGTTAGCTTTTTCAAAAAAAGGCGATATGCCTGTGACAGACGATGGCCTCGATGAAACGATACCACCTTCGAAGATGGAAGCAGACAAAGATGAAAAAACATATTCACCTGTGGTAAGCATCGAATTTATATTGTTTTCGAATCGCATATACCTTCATTCCTCCCCAGCCCCTCCTCCCCTTCTGGCCCCCTTTTGTAACAACCACTCGTACAATAACCGTAGTACATTTGATTTACAAACGCAGGAAATAGAATATGGTCCAACGTTACTAGATCACCAAACCAAGACATCATTCCGACAGACCTTCGAAGATTTCCATGACTGGCTGGGTTGCTGGGTCATCACATTAGCCATCATCTTCGGCCCACCTTTCCTGCTGATGATGTGCTTCATACCATCATTACGTATATTCGCCATTTTATACCTCCTGTGGATGTACTACGATCGCGAAACGCCTCATAAAGGAGGTCGAAGGTAAGCTAGCTAGAGGATCTGAAGACAACAGCAATTATCCTTTTGATTACGCAGGATAGAAAAATTACGAAGATTACGGTACTGGAGATACCGAAGAGATTACTTTCCAACAAGACTAGTCAAAACTGCTGAGTTACCTCCTGATACCACGTACCTGTTTTCTTCATTTCCGCACGGGATGTTGGTATTTGGCGCCTCTACTAATTTTCTCAGTGATGTGAATCACTTCGATAAGGCGTTTCCTGGCTTGAGCCCTTATGTGATTACCTTGAACGCGATTTTCTACTTGTTCCCGTTTGCCAGAGATATATTGATGTTTTTTGGTGAGTTTGGCGTACTGTAAGCTTATAAGATACGATATGTAAATGAAAATGATATGGCGGAGGGGGCTACGCTATCGAGAGGAGATTAAAGGGAGCCCTTTGTCCTAGAACTAGGTTTTCAACGAGGGCCCGAGAGGATATTTCAATTTTTAATTTCATGTGAAGTACAGTAATCCACCACTAAAATTAAAAATTGGTAGTAAAATTCTCCCTCCTCCTGCCTACACCCACTGAAAAAAAAAACCAGAACGATCAACTAACGAGTAACTTAATGGTACAGGTTGTTGTGCAGCTTCACCCGAAGGCATTTCGCATATCCTGAACGGGCCACCTGGAAACGTATGCGTGATTGTGGTCGGAGGTGTAGCCGAAGCTCTGAAATCCACATGCGGAACGTATCATTTAATTTTAAAAAATCGAAAGGGCTTCGTCAGGATGGCGTTAAAAAGTGGGTGAGTGATTTGACAATTTTATTACGCTCAATAACGTACACTTCGTAGTACCAAATCTCAAAGTGGTTACAAATTGTAATTTGTGGCATTACCTGTAGCTCATCATTAGTCCCTGTATTCTCATTTGGTGAAACAGACACCTACGAACAAATGTCTGGTAAATGGTACACGTGGTTTCAAAAGAAACTTCGAGATACGACCGGCATGCCATTTGTGATCGTTAAAGGACGTGATTTATGTACGCTTTTACCAAATAAACGACCAATTACTACTGTTGGTGAGTTCAATGACCCTTCTATGATTGCTAATACTTCGTTACATAATAATCTCGTGCCTTCGTGCTTTGTTCACGCAGTTGGTAAACCAATCAAGTTGCCAAAGGTACAAGATCCTCCTGATGACCTGGTGGACAATTACCATAAAATATTTGTTCGAGACTTGACTCAACTATTTGAGCAATATAAAGAGAAATATGACTCGAGAGGGAAAGATGCGACTTTAATTATTGAATAAATCGTTTATTTATATTTTGATGTTATCATTGGTGGTTGCTGAGGCGTCTGAAGAATATTTGTGCCAACAATCGTACAGACAATGAGTTGAATTCGAAACTATTTTCGTTTTTATTTAGTTTATCACGATATGAATACGATGTCGACGTGCCGTGTTGTTTTGGCCATTAAAAACAAACCTACATTTATTTGATATTATTACGTTGGTAATTTTTCATTTTTGACAATTACTTTCAAGTTTGAACGCTGTATTGCTAAATTACCACGAATTTGCGTGCTTGAGCGGAAACATATGATAAGCTCGTGAACTGTTTTTCACAAGTGTCATCAAGTTCGGCTATCATGCCTTAGAGTTTCTAATAGACTAACAAATGCATTGTGTGGTATACAATTCGAAGTTAAGGTTTCATGATGGTTTTCCATTGAACTTGGATTTAGTGTAAAGGAGACCACCAGTTCTGAGCTTTTTGTTGAACTCTAAGAAGTCGCGGCCTCAGACCATGATACCAGGCTAGTAAATTGTTCAGATTATCTATTCAACTAATTAAAAAGTTTCGTGTAATTTGAAACATACCACACTTTAGGTATACTCCGGCCTAATTTGGAGACCATCCATCAAACACTGGCCATCATTCCTGGTAGGTTTGCAAAAAAGAGAAGCCTATGGAAGAGTCGAGGACTTGAACAAATCTATCTTGTTACAGCTGGTTTCAATGAATTTATATTGGGTATAGCTTATGGCTGGACAGCGCCTACGCTACACAAGTTGACCGCTGCTGGTAGTGGAATACCGCTGACAATGCGGCAATGTTCGTGGGTAGGATCGTTGATGGAACTCGGAGGTATTTTTGGACCCCTCATATCGGCCCTTCTGTTAGATACCTTGGGACGCAAAGTACTGCTGAGTAGCTGCACGTTGACTTTTTTCGTAGCATGTCTGTTGATTCTATTTTATGAAAATGTTTGGGCAATTTATCTGATGAGGTTGTTGTTTGGGATCGCATTAGGAGTCAGTGATTCGTCGTCGTCAATTTACGTTGCTGAGGTTAGTTCAGCCAAAATTCGAGGGGTATTTTGTAGTGTTACGACGGTTGCATTTTTCAGCGGTGGATTATTCGAACTCATCGTTGGCTCGTATCTTTCGTTTAACGTCGTTGCTATCGTAAACGCATCCATTTGCTTTTTTGCTCTCATGTCCACTGTTTGGCTTGTCGAGTCGCCATATTTCCTCATAACCAAAGGTAACCTCAAAAAAGCACGGGAAAATTACCTTTGGCTCAAAGGAACCAAGAAATGGGAAAATGTGAACCTTGAATTCGAACAGATACATCACAGTCTCAAAAACAAAACAAAAAAGCAACCTTACGTTGAAATTCTGCGAGACAAAGCAACCCGTCGAAGTATCATCATAGTGCTTACTCTCGCCTCGTGCACATGGACAACAGGAATTCTTGCTTTGACAGCATTTACATTCAAGATCTTCTCCCGCAGTGATACCATGTCCACCAATGAATTCACCATTTTATTAGGAGTGATGCAATTCGCATCTGCAATCGGGGCCTTATTAGCGATCGAGAGGTTCAACAGGAGAACGTTGCTGTTGACTTGTTATGCTTTGTCAGCAGTTTCAAATTCGGCCTCAGCGGTTCTTTATTTCCTTCATCAAAGGGTGACACCGATAGGAGGATTTTCGTGGTTTATTTTCGGCTCGACTTCATTATGCGTGGGGGTGTTCTCGTTGATGTACTCCGTTTTATGTACCATTAGGGGGGAGTTATTTCCACAGAACATCAAAGCCATCGGGGGCTCTGTGTCTATCGTGGTGGAAGAATTAACAGCGTTTTTAGTCGCCAATATATTCTTGCAAGTTGCTGATTTGTTCGGCATTTATGTAAATTTTTTGTTTTACTTTTTAATCAGCGTTTTTGCTTTTGTCTTTGTTTATTTTAAATTACCAGAGACCAGAGGTAGGACTTTGATGGATATTCAGAAATCCTTGGCGTCATAGTGAATGGCCATTTTTTGTTGGGGAGTTAATTTTTCTCATATTTGTACTTCATTTTTTAAATTGTGTAAAAATCAGATTCACCCTCTTTTCCTCTCTTCATCCTTTCTTTAAGTAGAAAATTTTCCAACAAAAACTTTCAATGATAACTTTTTGTTTATATATCGTCCCCTCCCCCCTTTCTTTCCTTCCTTCCTTAATAACGTTTTACCTGTTTCATTATAACAAATCTATGTAGCAATGTATAAAGCGATGTTAAATGCAATATTATTTTAGGGGATGAAGTTGGATAAAGTGAAATGCTCGCTCGTGAACAAGAAGTAGATTCAGCTCCGACAAATGATAATAAAAATTGGATCGATCCTTTACCTGATTCGTAACAATAGAAATCAGTGTAACCCTCATATCAGTGAAAAGTCGTAATTTTTGGAATTTTATCTTGGGGCATCTAAGGCTAATTATGGTAAATGAACGGTGGTTTAGGGGGGTTTCGACGACGCCAAATCGAATGCCGTAGTTAGTTTTTCGTTACGATCATTATTATTCGAGATATCGCGTTTTACGTCAACAAATTCGCAATATCTCAAAAAGTGCTGATCAAAACGAAAAACTAATTACATCATTTGATTTGGCGTCTCCGAAAACCCCCCAAACCACCCTTCATTCACGATGTTTTAAAAGTTTGGTTTAGGTGACTCTTATGACAATTTCAACTTCAAAATTTTAAAAATAGAATAATGTTTTATATTCTCTCCATTTTTTTTCATGTAAGCAATTTTTCATTTATGACAGGCAACTTGATATGTAAAAGTTACTCCTTTTACACGTTATCATTAAAGTTATAAAAAAAGAAATATTCGAAAAAGTACTGTTCATCGAAACGTAAATATGTTATTTTTCGGTGTTGTGGTGTTTTAAAAAAGCTTTACGGTTGAATCTAATTTGATTTCAAAATGGTGTTGAAATTTGGTAAGTCTGACTTAATGTGAGATTGCATAACGTTGAGATGTACTTTGTAAAAGAACGAATTGCTTTTCCTAGGAACAATGTACGTGGTTTTTGAGAAAACAATAAACTCGTATCAGGATATCATCCATCAAACAATGGCCATCATTCCAGTTTGCTTTATCGAATTGATGATGGGCATAGGATATGGATGGGTATCCCCCACTCTGCTCGAATTGTCCCACCCTCGAGGTGAAATAACGCTGAATACGCAGCAATGCTCGTGGATCGGGTCGTTGATGGATTTCGGAGGGATTTTCGGGCCACTGGTGTCTGCTTTGTTGTTGGATTCCTCGGGTCGAGCAGTCCTGCTGTGTAACTGCGCGTTGATGTTTTTCTTCGCGTATCTTATAATTGTATTTTTTAAAACCGTATGGGCTATTTATTTATTGAGATTGATGTATGGAATTGCAGTGGGTGCTAGTTACTCGTCGATTTCTATTTACATGGCGGAAGTTAGCTCAACCAGTGTTAGGGGGGTTTTCTTTGGTGTAACGACCATTGCCTTTTATTTGGGGCAATTCTTCGAGTTCATTGTAGCAGCGTATCTCTCGTATGATGTGGTCGCCGTTATCAATACAGCTATCGGCTTCATGGGCCTTGTGTCCACTTATTTTCTCACAGAGTCGCCATATTATCTCATCATGAAAGGTGATTTGAAGAAGGCCCAAAAAAATTACCTCTGGTTAAGAGGCACCGCCAAGTGGGAAGATGTAAGCGTAGAATTTGAGCGAATTCAACAAAACCTAGAAATAGAAAAGCACAAAAAACAATCGTACAAAAAATTACTACAAGACAAAGCGAACCATCGAAGCATCAAGTTGATGCTAATTTTTGCCTTGCTAGCAAAGGCCACTGGATACGAGGCCATGAACTCATTCGCATACACATTTTTTTCATCAAATGGATTTCTTAGCGTTGACGAATTCATAATTTTATTCGGAGGTATCCAAATCATCGGAGCATTGATAACTATGCTGATAATCGAGCGGTTCAACAGGAGGACGTTGCTTTTGGCGTGTTACGCGTTGTCAGCATTTTCTCATCTGGTTTCTGCAACGCTATGCTTTGTTCATCAAAGCACAACCCTGATGGGTTTTTCGTGGATGATTTTTGCCTCAATTTCCTCCTATGTCGCTATATACGCGTTGATGTATTCCGTTGTTAATACCATAAGAGGAGAGTTATTTCCACAGAGTGTTAAAGCCATCGGAGGACCTATGTCCATTGTCGTGGAATCGAGTGTGGCTTTTTTGACGGCAAATTCATTTTTGCGCGTTTCCGAACTTTGTGGAGTTTATGTGAATTTTTTGTTTTATTTCTTTGTTAATGTGGTGGCCTTAGTATTTGTTTATTTGAGGTTACCAGAGACCAGGGGTAAGTCTTTAGTTGATATACAAAACTCCATATGGTGTTGTGAGGCTTAGACAGCGTCGTAGAGGAGATAAGAGGGTGATTATTCAAGGTTGCTCTCTGAGGTGGGAGAAATAATGTACAATTTATTGTATAACGTATACGTTTTTATTTTAATTTTTCTTTTGGAAAGGCTAAGGTTGGTGAAAGTGTGGGAAGGTCATGAGTTGGAAATTTTTTCAAGGGCTGCTTTGTAATAAAGTTGTGAGAGAAAGTAAAATTCTAAGAATAATAATTTCAAGGTGGTGGTGAAAGTATGAGAGGGCCATAAGAGTTGAGAATTTTTTCAAGGGCTGTTTTTTGTAGTCAAAAAATTTGTAATTAAGTATTTGAATAATAGCCTTTATTTTATTTGAATAATATACAAATTACATAAGGATAAAAAGAAACATTTTAAAAAAGGACATCTTACAGATAGAAAAAAAATCAAACGAGATAAATCTTGGAAGAGCACGCCACAAAATGATCCAAGCCTTAAAAAAATAACTCCAATTAATATGAGAAAATACTAAATCAAAAGGAATTGTACTTACACCATTCTCAGAAAATCTTGTTTCTGAAATCAAACGTACTTGCGACTTCTGTTGGATACTCTGAAATGAAAAATAAATTAATAATGTAACTCCCGAAAATTAAAAAAAAATATATTCTTACAATCCTAGACAACTTCTGTTCACAAACTCCTTTTAGTAGTTGTTGTTGATCCTGAAACATTAACAAACAATAAAATGGTACTTACTGCCTAGGAGATGACTTCTGTTAGATACTCTGAAATGAAAAATAAAAAATTAATAAAGAGCTCCTCGAAATTGAAAAAAAAATATACTTACAATCCTAGGACAACTTCTAATGTTCATAACTCGTTTTCGTGGTTGTTTTTCGTGGTTGTTGAACCTGAAAAATATCAACAACTAGAAAAAAAATAGCACTCACCCGAAAGGGTGAGAGTACAGAGGTGAAATGGCGACTAGCGCAATAACGCATGTACTCATTAGTGAATGAGTTTTTTCTAGGGAAAACTCCCACGATTTCTTTACGAAAACCAGAGGCGCCCCCGGTCAACATCAAGAAAAAGTGGAAAAAACCAGTTTTTTTCGAGGGAAAACCTACAATTTCTCTATGAAAACCAAAGGCGTCCCCCTGGTTAAACATATCGAAAAAGCAGAAAAAACCCGTTTTTTTCTAGGGAAAACCCACGATTTCTTTACGAAGATCAAAGGCGTCCCCCTGACTTAACGTATAGAAAAAGTGGAAAAAAACCCAATCCACTTCGGTTGGACGGTCCTCCTCTTCCGTCTTCGGGAGCTCCCAGCACCTGTAAGCTGAAACAAATAAAAAACACATTTATATTTAAAGGGGGAACGCGAGGGGAAACGAAAACGCGAACATATCTTACATATATTAAATAAAAATAAAAAAAATACATATATCTTATAAATTACATATCTTACATATACATAGAGACACCTAACCCTTTACGCTACCAAATATTTTAGGCATGGACCCAGGCTGGCGACTGTAGTTCACATCCACCACCCAATCCGTCTTACAAAGCAGAGCCCTGCGCATGGTCACTGAAAAGCACAAAGGCTTCAGATCCCCAAAGCCTCCAGTAAGAGTTCATACAAGAAATATCCGATGCAAAAAAAAAAGACACCCTGCCTACAGTACAATGAACTAGAAATCGTTCAGTCTCTTCATTATATAGTTTCTCATCTCCTCTTTTCCAGAAATTCCCCTCAGGGTTGGGTCAACTAATGCATCATGTGATGCTAATTAGAGAAGTGCGCCTATGTAGTAAATTTTTCTCTAGAGTGAAATTGCTCATCATACAACACTCGTAGGGGTGTGGAGACGGTGAAGATTTGGGGTGCGCTAGTTGAGTGGAAAAATTGCACGTCACAATGTTTGTAGGGGTTTGGAGATGGTGAAGAATTTGGGGTGTGCCAGTTGAGTAGAGAAATTGCGCGTCATGCAATGTTTGTAGGGGTGTGGAAGCGGTGAAGAATTTGGGGTACACCAGTTGAGTGGAAAAATTGCGCATCATGCAATGCTTGTAGGGGTGTGATTTGTAGGGGTATGGAGAAAGTGAAGAATTTGGGGTGCGCTACTTTAGTTAGTGTTTGCTTTTTGATGTGGAGGTACATGTTCCATGACAGTTGTTGATTTCTTTTAAAATTGGAATTACACTAAGGTTGAGTGTTTTCTTGAGTAATTTTTTGACTGAAAAGTGAATTAAGTGAATTTTAATTGCTTCTTTGCTTGAAAATTCCCTTTAGGTATAGGTACTATATTCTTTTGAAGTATTTACTAAGATTTAGAAATTTTCATTACTTTTTTGCAGAAATGCTTTTTTTTTGTGATAGTGATTTTTCATTTGAAGTCTTTACAAAGGTTTGTAAATTTTGCTTGTTTTCCTATAGAAATGATTTCAAATGCTAGGAATTTTCTGAAGGTTTTAATTTTGATTGAAATATTATTTTTTGAGGTCTTTGCCACGGTTTACAAAATTTTCTTACTTATTCACTCAAAGAACGCTGACATTGGATGGCATGCACAAGAAATTGAATTTTACAATACAATTTCATTTTTAATATACCGTATTCTAAATAAATCTTCAATTTTCATTTAATTTTCAATCGAAACATCAATTAAAAAATTTGAAATGCCGATAGAAACTGATTTTATAGCATTTCACGTTAGTTACATCCACTTTTACTACATTTCCTTAGGGCTTCGCCCTCCGCCCAATTTCCCACGAAAACTACATTTCAATCTCATCCTTGGGTCTACCCATAGTCCACAAAAACTTGAGATCATCCTTTGAATAGGCTCTGATAATTTGGAAAATTGGGTCAACCTTTCGTTTCCGTTCCTTTCACCGGGAGTTCTCTTCCGTTTCCTTTTTCCTTCTCTTTTAATAAGTACAACTTGATAAATACCCAACTTTAAAATTGAACCTATGATATTTGTCGTCCACACCAAAATGATTCATGTGAAAAGTTTGACGTACAAATTTAAATGATAAAAATGAGCTTTACAGTGATTGCACTTCCTTCTCCGTAGTAAATTTTTCATTTTTGACAAGTAACTTGAAAGTTACCTACTTGTTTTGTGCGTAGTGATCATTGATAAGGTTGCTTAAATTGGTAAAAAAAAACGATATTCAGAGAAATAATTATTCATCGTGTTCGTTAGAATGATTCTAACATTTTTAGAGTGTTTACATGCAAAAGCGTCGCGAAGAGTTGATAGTAACTTGTAAACAAGTTAACATAAAACCGTTATTTGATTTATATTTGGGTATCGTTATTTGTGGGTTGCAAGCTTGAGGACATTGTTTTTAAAAATGGTGAAAAAATACGGTAAGTTTCATTACCAGTTGCATAACTCCATATAAACGAGGCGTACTTTGATACGATCATGATCTGCATTTTCTAGGAACAATGCACGAGGCTCTGGAGATAGTTCGAGGTAATTACTTGCTCTAGTTATAGAACACTTTGATGCTGAATTAACATAGAAATTTAGGTAAAATAAACTCATACCAGGAGATCACCCATCAAACATTGGTCATCATACCCGTTTGCTTTATGGAGCTAATGATGGGCATTGGATACGGATGGGCATCTCCCACCCTGCACAAATTAACCGAACCTGGAAGTAAAATACCACTGAACATGGAGCAATGCTCGTGGATCGGGTCGTTGGTGGAATTCGGAGGGATTTTCGGGCCTCTGATGTCCGCTTTGTTGTTGGATTCCTCGGGTCGAGCAGTTCTGCTGCGGTGCTGCGCATTGACGTTCTTCGTCGCATATCTTATTGTTGTACTTTACAAAACCGTATGGGCTATTTATCTGTTGAGGTTGATGAGTGGAATCGCGTTAGGTGCTACTTACTCGTCGACTTCTATTTACATGGCGGAAGTTAGTTCTACTAAGGTTCGGGCGGTGTTCTGTGGTATAACGATAGTCGCTTTTTATTTTGGTCAATTCTTAGAGTTCATTATTGGCGCATATCTATCGTATAGTGAGGTCGCCATAATTAACGCAGCGATTGCCTTTGTGGGGCTAACGTCTTGTTATTTACTCACGGAATCGCCATATTATCTCATTATGAAAGGTAATTTGAAGAAGGCCCAAAGAAATTATCTTTGGTTAAGAGGCACCAGCAGGTGGGAAGATGTTAATGTAGAATTTGAGCAAATTCGACAAAGCCTTGAAACAGAAAAGCTCAAAAAGGAATCGTACAAAAAATTATTAGAAAATAAAGTGAACCGTCGAAGTGTCAGGTTGATGCTGATTGTAGCCTTTTTAACCAAAGCCACCGGATATGAAGCAATGATCTCATTCGTATACACATTTTTCTCATCCAATAAGACTCTTTAGTGTTGACGAATTCATAATTCTATTCGGAGGTATCCAAGTTATAGGAGCGTTGATAACCATTCTGATAATCGAACGGTTCAACAGAAGGACGCTGCTTTTGGCGTGTTACGCGTTGTCGGCATTTTCGCATCTGGTTTCTGCAACACTTTACTTCGTCGATCAAAGGATCACCCTGATAGGAGGATTTTCGTGGATGATTTTCGCCTCGATTTCCTCATACGTTGCTATATACGCGTTGATGTACTCTGTTGCTCATACCATAAGAGGAGAATTATTCCCTCAGAGTGTTAAAGCCATCGGAGGACCTATGTCTATGGTTGTGGAATCAATAGCTGCCTTTTTAACCGCAAATGTATTTTTATATGTTTCCGAATGGTTCGGAGTTTATGTTAATTTTATGTTGTATTTCTTTGTGAATATCGTGGCTTTTGTATTTGTTTATTTAAAATTACCAGAGACCAGAGGTAGGTCTTTAGTTGACATTCAAAAGTCTGTATGGCACTGTGAATCCCAAGACGCCGTCGTAGAGGAGGTAAGGGGGTAGTTACTGTTAAGATATTTTTTGAGGTAAAATTTTAACAGTTTATTGAGTAACTTTCATTTAATGTATATTTTTTTTATGTCACGTGATTAAAGAATATAAACCCACAATCATAATTATTTTTCAATTTACCCCTAATGAGTTTCTAGTGGTATGTGCCCATGCTCCAAAAATTCTGATTTTCGGCAAATGAGCTATTTACCTAGCAATTTCAACCCCCTAAAAAATTGCTCCCCAAGCTGAATCCTTCAAATTTAGCACCTACATCTCGGTGGCTCATGCGACTGCTCTAACGTGAAACTTGAGGTAATAAAAAAAATGTATAGTTTTTCCATTTCTTTTGCCATTAATTTTTCACTTTTGACAGGAAACTTGAAAAAGTCACTCGTTTAACACGTAATCATTGATAAAGTTGCTTGAGTTGGTTATGAAAATAGATATATTTGAAAAACAATTATTCATCGTATTCGTTGGAATAATTTTAGAGCGAATGCAGGCAAAAGTATCGCAACGAGTTGACCTTGTGATTCGCAAGAAAGTTAACATAAACCTATATTTGATTTATACTTCAGTGTTGTGAGTTTAAAAGCTCGAAAAGAGCTATTTTCAAGATGGTTAAAAAATTAGGTAAGTTTCACTAAAGGTTATAAAACTCCTTAAAAATGAGAGGTACTTTGTATAATGATAAATCAATGACTTTAAAATTATGAACATTTTAATTTTGATAATAAATTTAATTCTTTTTTTTTTTGAAGTTAACACTTAATAAAATAATTAAATTAATAATTTAAAAAAAAATTATTACAAAAAATAAATTAAAAAAAATAAAGTCAAGTATTAAAGAATTAGGATTAATTAAATTAATTAATGTTCATTTAACAGATGAAAAAAAGGAGGTGAAATAATTAAATTAAAAATTATAATTAATATTCACTTATTTTTTTATTTATGTAAAAAAATTGATTTAAATTATGTAAAAATAAAATTGAATAGGTAAATAAAAATAATTTTAAATTTATTAATGAAATAATTAATTTATTAAATAAATTAATAAAACTAAATTTAAATTGTTTTTCCAGGAACAATGCACGAGACTTTGGAGATGATTCAGCGTAAGTGACCTGCATACATAATGATACCCTTTGAAATTAAATTTAAATACTGAAATTCAGGTAAAATAAATTCATATAAGGAGATCATCCATCAAACGTTGGCCATCATTCCGGTTTGCTTTATCGAATTAATGATGGGCATAGGATATGGATGGGTATCCCCCATCCTGCACAAATTAAACGAACCCGGAAGCAAAATACCACTGAACATGGAGCAATGCTCTTGGATCGGGTCGTTGATGGAATTCGGAGGGATTTTCGGGCCTCTGATGTCTGCTTTGTTGTTAGATTCCTCGGGTAGAGCTGTTCTGCTGCGGTGCTGCGCATTGATGTTCTTTGTCGCATATCTTATAATTGTATTTTTTAAAACCATATGGGCCATTTATTTGTTGAGGTTGATGTATGGAATTGCGGTGGGTGCTAGTTACTCGTCGACTTCTATTTACATGGCGGAAGTTAGTTCGTCCAAGGTTCGAGCGGTGTTCTGTGGCGTGACGATGGTTGCCTTTTATTGGGGGCAATTCTTGGAGTTCATTGTAGCTGCGTATCTCTCGTATGATGTGGTCGCTGTTATTAATACAACTATTGGCTTTGTGGCAGTAGTGTCCACGTGTTTACTCACAGAGTCGCCATATCACCTCATCATGAATGGTGACTTGAAGAAGGCCCAAAGAAATTACCTTTGGTTAAGGGGCACCACCAATTGGGAAGATGTTAGTTTGGAATTTGAGCAAATTCGACAAAGCCTTGAAGCAGAAAAGCTCAAGAAAAAATCATACGAAAAACTATTCAAGGACAAAGTAAACCGCCGCAGTTTCAGGTTGATGCTGATCGTCGCCTTCTTAACAAGAGCCACAGGATACTCAGCTGTGACCTCATTCGCGTACCAATTTTTCTCATCGGGTGGTACCTTCGGTGTTAACGAATTCATAATTCTATTCGGAGGGGTTCAGATCATAGGAGCGTTGGTAACCATACTGATAATAGAACGATTCAACAGGAGGACGTTGCTTTTGACGTGTTACGCGTTGTCAGCATTTTCGCATCTGGTTTCTGCAACGCTTTACTTCGTTCATCAAAGGGGAACGTTGATAGGGGGATTTTCGTGGATGATTTTCGCCTCTATTTCCTCCTACGTTGTTTTATACGCGTTGATGTATTCTGTAGCTCATACCATTAGAGGGGAGTTGTTCCCTCAGAGTGTTAAAGCCATCGGAGGACCTATGTCCATCGTGGTAGAATCAAGTGTGGCTTTTGTAATAGCTAATACATTTTTGTATGTTTCCCAATTGTGTGGGATTTATGCTAATTTTATGTTGTATTTCTGTGTTAATGTGGTGGCGTTTGTATTTGTTTATTTGAAATTACCAGAGACCAGAGGTAGGTCTTTAGTTGATATACAGAAATCTATATGGCGTGAACCACAAGTGGTTCCGTAGAGGGAAAAGGGGATAATTACTCAAGGGTGCCATTTGAGGTATACATTTGGAGATCGAATTTTTTCATTTCATTTGAATTACATAAACTTTAAGCTTAGGCCATTGACATTTTTCGCTGTCCTCGGAAATGAAGTAATTATTATTAAAATGTACATTCAAAGTTATAATTTTTCTTTCAATATATTCATTTTTTTATGGTTGCATAATTGAAGATAATTAACTCCTTTTGTTGCTTTATTATAAAGAGCAATTTTGATGTTTTTTCAAATGCGATTCGGATACAGTGACTTTGAAATTTAATTTCCAATCTGCAATTTTTGTATTTCCACTTGATATTATTAGCATTTCGATAATTTGGTTTTGAATCTTTGATTCTGATATTTTAAAGTTGAAAATTCGGATTTTGATATTTTAATAATATTCAATATTTCGGTTTTGTGGAAAAAGCTATAATAAGAAATGAAAAAGTTCATTTAAAGGACAAATTTCGCTTCGTAACTTTTCCATCATATTTTTTTTACGTTGGTAATTTTTCATTTTTGACATGAAGGTACAAGGTACCGCGAAAAACCACACTTTTTGTAGTTTTTTGATAATTTTACAAGATAAGTTCAAAAAGAAATATTTAATTGCAATTCTGCACTTTATATAGAAACATAATTGTTGAGTTGGTACAACTGCACACACTTTATCCTCATTTGGTGATTTTTATTTTAAAATTGAGTCAAGTGCAATCCCATTATTGATTATGCCAGTCACAAAATATGGTTTGTAATTTAAGGTTCTGCTAAAAAATTTTTAAATCGAATTTTCTCATTATGTATTTTTTTTTAGGAACCATCTTTCACTCAATGACCATCATGACAACCATCCAAGGTCGGTAAAATTTTCAAATTACTTAATATTTTGAGATTGTTATTTAATTAATTGAGATCTTATTATGATTTAGGTAAAATGACGCCATATTTGGAGATCATTCATCAGACATTGGCCATCGTTCCAGGTAATTCGATTAAATATTCAAATACATATTTCTTTCTTTTTGAGAAAAAATATTTTCAAGGTCGTCTCTGGGAGATTTTGATAAATTAATGATTCGCATTATTACTCATGATTCCTTGTATGGAAGGGAATTGCAAAATTAACATTTAATATTGACCACAGATGGCGTTGATTATTCAGTACACATCTGATACGTTTTGTGTTGCTGTGTGTGAGACATTTTAGTGTTCGAGAATGACGGGTAACCATAGTAACCCGTCTGTTGGTCATGGAACATTGAAGAAACGCCACCTCTGAGCGGGCTCTTGAACTACATCTCTTCTTTTCTCTAAAATGAGAACTAATGAAAAAAAAAATGACTTTAGGTTGTTTCAACGAACTAATGCTGGGCATGGGGTTAGGCTGGCCTGCCCCGACATTGCACAAATTAACCAGTCCTGGAAGTGAAATGCCACTTAATGCTCAGCAATGCTCGTGGATTGGATCATTGATGAATCTCGGGGCGATTTTCGGTCCCATCTTGTCAGTTCTCTTTTTGGATACCTTGGGTCGGAAATTTCTGTTGCGTGGTTGCGCGTTGACATTTTTCGTTGCTAGTCTTCCGATCATTTTTTACAAAAATGTTTGGAGTATTTACTTGTTAAGGGTGTTACTCGGAATCGCAATGGGTGCTGGTGACTCGTCGTCGTCGATTTACATGGCTGAAATTAGTTCACCGAAAATTCGCGCGTTTTTCTGTGGCCTGACGATTGTCGGTTCTTATAGCGGACAATTATTCGAATTTATCGTAACTGGGTACTTTTCATTTGATGATGTTGCCATCACAAACGCAGCCATTTGCTTTGTTGGCCTTGTATCCACCGTTTTCCTAATCGAGTCTCCGTATTTCCTCATTATGAAAGGGGATTTGAAGAAGGCGCAGAAAAATTACTTATGGATCAAGGGTACAGATAAATGGCAAGATGTGAGCGTCGAATTTGAGCAGATTCGCCAGAACCTTGAAAATGAAAGACTTAAAAGACAATCGTACATGAATTTATTAAAAGATGAAGTAAACCGTAGAAGCTCTGTAGTAGTGCTGACTCTAGCTGCATCCACATGGACCACCGGATATCCGGCAATTATATCATTCCCGTTTAAAATTTTCGCATCCAATGATACACTGTCCCTGAATGAATTTATCATCTTACTTGGCGTGATTCAAATCGCAGCATCTCTTGTGACTATTTTAATAATTGAACGGTTCAACAGGAAGACGTTGCTGTTGGGTTGTTACGCCTTGTCAGCGTTTTTACATCTGGTTTCTGCAACGCTTTGTTTCATTCATCAGAGGATTACACCGATAGAAGGATTTTCGTGGTTGATTTTCATATCAGTTTCGTCGTACATGGCTACATATGTGTTGTTGTATTCGGTTGTACACACCATCAGAGGAGAGTTGTTCCCTCAAAGCGTTAAAGCAATTGGTGGTGCTGTGTCTGTTGTGGTGGAGTCAATTAGCGCATTTTTAATCGCGAATGTATTTTTGCAGGTTTGCGAGATGTTCGGAGTTTATTGTAATTTTTTGTTTTATTTTTTAATCAGCGTCGGAGCTTTTGTATTTGTTTATTTCAAGTTGCCCGAGACCAGGGGTGAGACTTTGGTGGGTATACAAAAATTCATCGCGTCTGAATGTGTCCCTGCTCCCTGAGAGTTAGAATTGTGATTAGTACTGATGGTTTCATGACCTTTAATCATTATTGCTTTCAAGATTAAAATTTATTTTACAAAAGTTCGCGATTTAATGTTTCCTCGAAGAGGAAATGATCTAGATTTAAGATCCTTGATTTGGTTTGGTATCTGTAAATAAAGTAGGTACTCATTGGTATCTACTACACTTTTTCATTAGATTACTTCCGGATTTTCAAGATGCTCGACTTTTTTTTGAGCAAGAAGCTTTTCATTTTGCTCGGAAATGATTTTATGGCGGTAATTTTTCATTTTTGACAAGCATTTCAAAAACGACTCGTTGTTATCGCAAGAATAAATTTCAGAAGAAATTATTTATAGTATTTGTTGAAATGGGAGGTAAATTATGGAAGCGTTGTATCAATTTTTAAATTTTATTTGCGAATAAAGCAAAATTTTTTTTGAATTTCGAGTAGTTTAAAAAGTTACAAAACATAACCAACAAGGATTACCATAAATTTGTTAAATTTTCCACAAATTCGTTGAAAGGAATTGCATCAAGTTGCAAAAAATTATCACAGATTATTTAACGTAGTGAAATTTTATTGAAGTCAATACACATTCTCTGATTCTGATAGAATGACCTCCAATGTAGGAATTACTCGTCAAGCGTTCACCATTATTCCAGGTAACTTGCACGTATCACCAAACAGAGCCGTCGAGAGGGAAGCATGAGAGAACATTGGGCCGGGGTCTAACTTCCCTAAAATAGCCAATTTTTCCTCATTTTGTTCAGGAACCTTTACCCTGAGCTCAGTTTTGCTCTCAACGGCTCCGCCACCAAACTACCCCTCAACCAATTGACGAAATTTTTGAATAAATATAAATTTCAGCTAGTTTCAATCAGCTAATGTTAGGCATAGGAATGGGTTGGACAGCACCCACATTACAAAAGCTTACTACCCCTGGAAGCGAAATTCCGCTGAGTACGCGTCAATGCTCGTGGATCGGATCGTTAATGGAATTCGGAGGTATCTTCGGGCCCCTCGTGTCAGCCCTTCTATTGGATACCTTAGGACGAAAGCTATTGCTACGTGTCTGCACGACGGTATTTTTCATATCTTTCCTACTATTGCTGTCTAACCAACATGTATGGGCTATTTACCTGTCGAGATTGTTGTTCGGGATCGCGATAGGGGCAAATGATCCATCAGCGTCGGTTTACATAGCTGAAGTGAGTTCGCCAAAAGTTCGAGCACTTTTTTGCGCCTCGACCAAGATCGCGTTTCATTGCGCGGAATTCGTTGAATTCATCGTTGCTGCGTATCTTTCATATTATAAAGTGGCCATCATTAACACTGCAATAGGCTTCGTTGGTCTTGTTTCTACTCTTTTGCTCATCGAGTCACCATATTTCCTTATTATGAAAGGTGACTTGGAAAAGGCCCAGAAAAATTACCTCTGGCTTAAAGGCGCCGACAGATGGGAAAATGTGAACGAAGAATTTCAGCAAATCCATCAAAACCTCGAAGACCAAAAGAAGAAGAAACAAACCTACAAAACGTTATGGAAAGATGAAGCAAATCGTCGAAGTATTACAATAGTGCTAACTCTTGCTTCATTACTGTGGACCACCGGATGTCGAGCGTTGACATCATTCGCATTTAAGATCTTCGCCTTTAGTGACATGTCTTCCGATGAATTTACCATTTTACTTGGAGCTGTGCAAGTTGTAGCTTCTTTTATGTCCATATTAATAATCGAAAGGTACAACAGAAGGACGTTGCTTTTGACTTGTTATGCTTTGTCAGCATTTTCACATTTTATTTCGGCAACTCTTTACTTTGTCCATGAAGAAGTCATGCCAATTGGAGCATTTTCATGGTTAACTTTTGTCTCGGTTTGTTTGTATATGACTGTGTTTACAGTGTTACACCCTGTAATTAATATCATTAAGGGGGAGTTGTTTCCCCATAATGTTAAAGCCTTCGGAAGCGCGATGGCCATCGTGATAGAATCAACGACAGCATTTTTAACCGCTCGTGTATTCATGCAAATTTGCGAATTGTTTGGAATTTACGCCAATTTTGTGATTTATTTTATTTTTAGCGTCGTGGCTTTTATATTTGTGTACCTTAAGTTACCTGAAACCAGAGGAAGAACTTTGGTTGATATACAAAAATCAATGGTATCGAAGAACTGCTGAGTCTTGACTTTATTAAAATTTTTTCTCTTATTTTTTGGTCATTTGTAGAAATCTGAGCAAATATTGATGTTATTAGATCGCTCTTCACTTCCCCCAGTTTGATCCTGTGGCCCTGACCGGAGGAAATAACACTAGATTGGAGAGCCATCGAGGGCTTCAATGTCATAACGGAGGGGGAAGGGGTAACATCGCCGCCTTTCTTTCGGGCTTGTAAATTCGAGATCGGCTACAAGTCGAAACACAAATCTCTAGATGACTCAAATGGTGTTTTTTTCAAATATGTTGCCCATAAAATGAAATCCACTTGTTTGACACTTCTCAGCCTTGCCCTTTGCTTGGTGAGTCATATGTCTCATAAAAAACTGTTTTATATTTTGATAATCAAATTGCATAAATTTTAATTTATATTCTTTCACTTTTTTTATCGGTTATTTTTCAGTTTTGGTAAATTTATGAATTCACTTGCAATTTTTCAAGGTCATTTTAGATAGTGGAAAAAAATTGAAAAAAGGAAATTCGAAAGTAGGTATATATTTTTAGAAAAAGTTTTTAGTAGCTGCGAACTTCCCACCCATCCTAATTCTCAAGTTACAATCCCGGAATTTTCAAAAGGTGAAGTGGGATAGGATTTCATCATGGTGATGAAGAAATTTGGTAACTTTTACATCTCTGATAAATTTTTAAAAATGTTGGCTGACCACTTATTACATAAAATATTCTTCAGGAACTATACGAGGACTTCAATCCATCGTTTCAAGTAAGCAAAGATTATTTCAACAGCATAAACAAGTACCTAGTGTACCTACTACTAATTTTAAAATTGTGTTGCAGGTAAAGTCAGTCCATATGAAGAGGCCATCCATCAAAGTCTGGCCGTCGTGCCAAGTAATTATATTTTTTTTTGTATAATTCAACTAATCCATGTGTTGTCAGGTGGTCATGCATTTAAAAAAAAAGTGAACACGTGTCAAGCAATGGCAAAAAATTACAAAATAGAGAAAATGTGTCACTTAGAACAAGAAGTAGAGAAAATGACAGAATGTCAAGGGAAACGTGTTGAACTGAGGCAATAAAACCCTTTTGGTTTTTTGACAGTGTGACAGATTTTACTGACCTGTCATAGCTTGCCAGATTTCTGTTATTAGTCGTAGTGTTACAGATTTTAATTTATTATTCAATGCTTTCTAGTACACCGACGAATTTAGTTTCTCTCACCAACATTCCTTCATATGATCATAACTACATCCCTTATCTGACACCTCACTCAGTATTTAATCCTTCTATATTTCAGTTGCTTTCAACGAGTTGTTGATGGGATTTGGATTCGGCTGGGCGGCTCCTACACTATACAAACTTTCAAATCCCAACAGCGGAATACCTCTAACTACTCGACAATGTGCTTGGGTAGGGTCATTGCTGGAATTGGGGAGGATTTTCGGACCCCTGGTGTCTGCTCTAATGTTGGATAATTTTGGTCGAAAGTTATCTTTACGTTATTGCACGATGATATTATTAATTGCCTTCCTCCTGGCGGCGTTTTACAAAACTGTATGGGCTTTGTATTTGTTCAGATTATTTCTTGGTATCGCGACGGGTTCCAATGACTCGTCATCTTCTATTTATCTGGCTGAGGTTTGTTCGGCAAACCTTCGATCTATTTTTTGCAGTATAATAATACTTGCGTACTTTTGCGGAATATTATTTGATTCCATTGTGGCTACGTATCTTTCTTATGATTCAGTGGTTGTAATCAATGCATCTATATGCTTCGTAGGCCTTTTATCCTCTGTTCTGCTTATCGAATCTCCATATTTTCTTTTAATGAAAAGTAATTTGAAAAAAGCTCGGAGAAATTACTTATGGATCAAAGGAACCAACAAATGGGAAAATGTGAGCGTGGAGTTTGAGCAAATTTGTCAACACCTCGAAGAACAGAAAAACAAAAAACATTCGTACCGGGAATTGTTCACTGACAAAGCCAACCATCGAAGTATCACAGTCGTACTGATTCTTTCCACGTTGACATTAACAACTGGATTTCCATCGATTATTTCATTCAACTCGATGATTTTCATATCTAACGACGTTTTCTCCAATAACGAATTTTGTATACTGACGGGATTAGTGCTAATAGTGAGTTCATGTGTGTTTACATTTATCATCGAACGATTCAATCGAAAAACGTTACTTTCATTTTCTCTCGTAGTAATAGGATTTTCTCATTTGGTTTCATCCACGCTTTACTTTGTACAAGAGAAAATAACCCCATTTGACGGATTTTCGTGGTTAATTTTTGCTTCGGTGTTATCATACATGGTCCTTTTTACGTTAATGTATTCAGTTATACATATCATGAGAGGGGAGTTATTTCCTCAAAGTATTAAAGCTTACGGAAGTTCTTTATCCATTATGACAGAATCGTTGACAGGATTTTTAATCACCAATGTATTCTTGGATGTTTCCGAATCATTTGGGATGTACGTTAATTTTTTGTTTTACTTCGTAATCAGCGTGATTGCTTTTCTTTTCGTGTGCTTCAAGTTACCCGAAACCAGAGGAAGGACTTTGGTTGAAATTCAAAATTCCATAACTTTATAAGATATCTTCATGGAGTTGAGATTATATTAATTTATGATGATTAATAAATGAATATTATGATATCTTTAAAGATCAATTTGAAATAATAAAAAAACCGAGTGATGAGAAAGGGACATCTATTTTTTTTTTTTAAATAAGTACTTAATCAAGAATAAACAGGAAAATAACTGAAATTTATTAATAAGAACAGAATTCAGTAATAACTCAGAAATTTAAATTACAAAATCGCTGAAAACAAAATAAATAGAAAAAAAAAACGAAAAAAATTGTAAAAATATAGAAGTAGGTATAGCTTCCTATTTTACCAACATGTAACCAACATGAACGAGAAAAATATACTAATGAATAAAATTTTTTATCAATTTCTTATTTGCGATTATAACTTGCATATTTCAATGTTAAAATTAGTTTATTTGTTTAATTTAATTAAAACTATACGCTTTAACCATTTTTTAAAGTTTTTGACTAGGTATTTATAAATTTTGGTACACAAGATTGATAACGTTTTAGATTTTTCGAATCTTGTACTTGCCTACACTGTAAAACTTACTTAAACTCTGTGCATGTCATCACAAATAAGCATTGATGAGGTAAGACTACGCGAAGACATTTTATTTCTTAATTTTGTAACTGAAATTTTCATTACTGTAATTTTTAATTATACGTAGTTTCAATTTTTAAAGCGAAGTTCATTACAAAATATAAAAATGTCTTCACAAGTTCGCATAGTCTTAGCTCATCAATGCTCATTCATTATGAACGAGATATGTGATTTTAAAGTTTATATTTACCATTTTCAATTGAGAAATTGAAGAAAATTCAAAGAACAAAGAACGTTGAGAAAAACATTCTCATTTTTCGTTCTTCAAAGTTTTCATTTTTCGTTTTAAAAAAAAGTATTGGTTATTTGCGTTTTTTTTAGCGTTTTTCGTTCTCGTTCTTGTTCGTTCTTCCATCACTGTTTAAAACATTATTCGACTCGTCTAGCTTCTGCATACACCAATCCAACGTAGTTTCAATTCTGTCGACCTCGTCTAGAATAATTTCAATTCTGTCGACCTTGTCTAGCATAGTTTCAATTCTGTCGACCTTGTCTAGCATAGTTTCAATTCCATCGACCTTGTCTAGCATAGTTTCAATTCGACTGTCTAGCATAGTTTCAATTCGTCTGTCTAGCATAGTTTCCATTCTGTCGACCTTGTCTAGCATAGTTTCAATTCGACTGTCTAGCATAGTTTCAATTCTGTCGAACTTGTCTAGCTTGCTGCTGACTTGCTTCAGCAATTCTTGTAGAGTTTGAGTTCCTTCCTCAACTTGACTTCCAGACTGCTGAAAAAAAAAATTAGAGATAAAATTAAAAAATATCTCGTTGTAGAGGCGACACAAGAGAGTATTACACATAAAGAGTAATCCTAGTTATTTCATGTATCTATACATGAGTGTGCAATAAATGTTAAGATTGTTGCGCTTGATTTTGGTATCTGGTATGAGTATACTCGCGAAACGGTCGTGTTCATAAGGATGTCTAGAGGATGAGGGAGTAGTAACTAACGCACTCTCTCAACACGAACGTTGGATATGGACAGTGTTGAAAAATGATGATAAAAAAAATAAAAATGAAAAAAATTCCAATCAATAATTCTTACACAATTCAAGATACGGTTCTGGTGATCAATTGAATGGATTCCCATTTCCTCAAGGTCGGACTTGGTCAAATAGTTCAGGTCTTCTTCATTTTCTATATGATTTTTGGCAAACATCTGGACGTAACGTTCAGCTATATCACCTGAGATTCCTGCTTCCTGGAAAAAAATAGTCCATTTATCTGAAAGAAAGAAAGATAATAAGAATTTAAATTAAAGCATAGAAAAGCTTCTAATCTTAATATCAATTTAGTGGTAAATTTTGGTGAATATTAACTAACCAGAAGTAGAATTCATTATGTTGAAAACTTGAAACGATCCGGCTTGAAACAGTTGAGGAATAATAGAAAAAAGGCGAATTTAATTAATTATAATTTGTTAGAAATTCAGTCTTCAACAATTTTAATTCTGTTTTCACGTTTCACTGATATCATGGTTGAACGGACGTTGTTACTTTCACAAGCTTTTCTTCTAGTACCCTACGTTTGAAGCTTTTTTTGTTAATGCAGAAAGAAAATATCTAAATTAAATAATTAATATGCCTATATATATAGTATAGATCCTTAAAATAATTCGAGCAAATATGAATTAGTAACAGTGCTGCCAGCCCAAAAACGCAAAAATCCGTACTTTTCACCAAAAAAAAAATCTGTACATTTCCGTACGCACAAAAATCCACAGAAAACGTTTATTTTTTAGTCAAAATATAAAAATTAATGGAGAAAAAAGGAAAAAAATCGAAAAATCCGTTCAATTTTCCGTATAAAAAAAATCCGTACATCCCAAAATCTCGTACAAATACGGATTTTTCCATACGTCTGGCAGCACTGATCAGTGATGAACGAAGCGAGTTCGATGGATGTGAAAATAACAATAATCTGGTTGGACCTGATATCATATCACCATATTCGAAAAAATTAGCCCGGATGCAAAATAAACTATTGGGACTGGCAAGAGTCTGTTGGAGCGCTAATGTGAGGTACCTCCTCGTAAGTTCAATAATAAACGGAAATTAAAATTCTGTATTTTAATTCGAAAATTGCCAGTAAATTTTGAAAATTTTGCAACCATTAAGTGTACAATTACACTGATAAACGTCTCATCGGTACCTCCTCGTTAGTTTCATAGTTTCATCAATTCATTACCACCAGATATCAGACACTTGGCTTGTCAGTCCTAGTATAGACTATAGACTGATAACGTTTTAGACTTTTCGGATCTTGAACTTGCCTACACTGTAAAACTGTGACCTAAAAACGTGCTAGAAAAGTAGAAATCATTACGTTATCACGCTTCTTTTGAATTCGATTTATTCACCGCTGGGAATTTATTTAATTAAGGAATTACCGCTAAGAATTCTTTAAGTAATGTAAACAATTTACATTTCATAATAAAATCTCAACTTTAACGTAAATTACGAACAAGTTTTATAATTTCGATATTGGTGTGTAATCATGAAAAACACACCACTTCTGGAGCACCTGAAGTTACCAAAAATACCATGTGATGATAATGTAACAGAGAGTTTACGCAAAGAAGCTGAGCTAGTATTGGAAGAAGAAACCAAGAAATATAGATCATGTAAGTTCGCTTTCTTATCTTAGTAGCTACCAATGTACCTCTAACCAATTTTATTTTCCAGCTTTACACGAGAATAAACAATCAGAAACGAAATGGATGTTAACAATGGCCAAAAGCGGTACGTCTTCGGACAAGGTTGCAGCTCTGGCGTTGATGGTACAAGAATCACCGGTATTCAACCTCTCATCTTTATCATCGTTGGTGAACATGGCTCGAGTTTCGAAGAAACACCAATTCAACATTGTCTTAGGTATGTTTAATTTAATTAGTGTCATACGTGATTCTATAACATGTATGTTTTTTCGAATAGAAACTCTAACTGAATTATTCACAAGTGAACTCTTGCATCCTTCAAAGAAGCTAAGAAAATTCGCCAAACAACCTTTAGCTCATTTATCCGATATATGCCCTGATAATGCAACTCGACGAGAGAAATTATGCCATTGGTTGTATGAAGATAAACTCAAGAGTTTATACGAACAGTATATCAAGCTTTTGAACGAAGCTGCTCATGATTCCGTTCAGACAAATCGAGAAAAAGCTGTAGGAGCTTTGTTGAAATTATTGCAAAATAATAGAGAACAAGAAAAAGTATGTCTTGAGTAATCTGTTGGTTTGGTTATCACTTTAACATATTATTTCTCGTTTCAGTTACTGATATCGAGTTTAATTAATAAATTCGGCGATCCTGTGCATAAAGTTGCCAGCAGAGTTGTTTATGGTTTGGAGAAAGTAACTGCCAAATATCCCAAGAAGAAGGAAGATATTTTAGACGAAGTAGAAAGGATGTTATTCAGGTAGTATTTTGAATAGTATTCGTGGCTTCTTAGTGTATTGTATTTATAGAGATTTTATGTGATTTTCAGACCTCATATTTCCAAAAGAGCTCAGTACTACGGTATATGTTTCCTATCACAATTTAAATTATCTGGATCGGAACAAGAACTAAGTAAACGATTGATCACGCTGTATTTCTCCTTTTTCAAAGCCTGCGTTAAAACGGTAAGTTTTCATTATGTCGTGATACTTGAAAAATGTGTATTAATGGAACTGTTTGTAGGGCGATATCGATTCAAGATTGATGGGAGCTCTGTTAGTAGGCGTAAACCGAGCATATCCGTACGCAGCTCGTGGTAAATCCATAGAACCCGTGATTCCGCCCGAACATATCGACACCATGTATAAA
The DNA here is from genome assembly GCA_003261595.1 of Maconellicoccus hirsutus. Taxonomy (NCBI): domain Eukaryota; kingdom Metazoa; phylum Arthropoda; class Insecta; order Hemiptera; family Pseudococcidae; genus Maconellicoccus; species Maconellicoccus hirsutus. Next base: position 3,082 of record QBDW01006357.1, on the reverse strand, counting down.
ATAGTCCACCTGGCGCCTTTTAAAATTGGCTTACAAGCGTTAGCGTTGTTGTTGCAGATATCAAATAATGATAGGTGAAGTATAACGTGAAGTATTTTCATATATAAAAGTTGTAACGAAGTTATTGCTGAATTCAAGGTTTTATAATGCTCTGTATAAGAAGCTATTCGATAAGGAGCTCATTCAAACGTCGCATCAAGCTATTTGGTTGAATTTAATGATGAAAGCGATTCGTAAAGATACCAATGATGATCGGAAGAAATCCTTCGTCAAACGCATTCTTCAAGTATGTATTTGAAATAGGAAACTAAACACATTTTATCTCTTCGTGTAACCATATTCTTCATTTTGCCCTCCAGATCTGTTTATATTTCCCGGTTCCGTTGATTTGCGGTATCTTAGTCGTGGTTTCGCAACTTGTAAAAAATATCGATAACGTACGTGAGAATTTTTCATTCATCAAAGAAGAAGTAGAAGAAATTGAAGAAACACCATCGAATGTCATCTCAAATCTGAAGAGATTCGACGACGAAGAGAAAGATGAACAATACGAAGATGTAAAAACCGAGGTAATTTATATTCATATTTCACACACGGTGTCCTACAAAATGTACGTACTAAAAACCAAAATTTCACAGGAAGAATTAGCCGAAATGGCCTCGAAAAACATCACCGAAACTCCAACCACCAACGGAGTAGGCTCGTCATGGTACCATCGCGCCATCTCAGCGCCGAAAATCGACACTCCTGTTGTAACCGAGAAAAAACACAAGGAACCAGTGTCCTATGACCCGATGCACCGAAATCCGGCATTCGCCGGTGGCCAGAAAGCGGTTTTCGTCGAATTATGCGCATTATCCCAGCACTTCCACCCGACTGTGTCGTTATTCGCGAAGAAAATTCTGAAAGGTTGGTCACCCTGGACACTAATCCAACGGAAATCACGAGCTGGATTTCATTTCATGGCATTTTTTCCAGGCGAACGAATAAATTACACTGGTGATCCGTTGAAAGACTTCACGTTGCTGCATTTCCTCGAAAGATTCTCGTATAAGAATCCAAAAAAACCTAAATTCGATCGAGGCGAAGAAAAAGAGGAACTTTTCAGAGCCGTTGGTTCGCAACGTAAGCACTATAATCCAACGGGAATGAAAGCCCTGTCCGTTAAATCCGACGAATACCTTAACCAAGCCGAATCCGCAGTACCAGCTGATGAATTATTCTTATATAAGTAAGTTAAAATGACACCCCCTTGGAGGACCCTTTAAACTACATCATCATATTTTCTCAGGTATTTGAAAGATCAACGTGCCAAGAAAGCCGAAGAAAGTAGTTCCAGCGAAGATGAACTGGAATTAGATAGCGACGAAAAAGAAAACGAATTTTCAAGCAGTGAAGAAGAAGAAAACAGTGAACACGAATCCGAAGATTACAAGGAAGAATCGGCGCAGTCCGAACAAGAATCTATATCGGATTTCGACGGTAATGACGATGTAGATGACGATGAGGAAGATATTGATCTCGGTATCGACGAAGGCGCCGATGAAGACGATGACGAATTGGACTTGGCAACAGCGTTGAAAAAAAGGGTATGTTTTGTTTACTTTTATAAAAGTATGCTTTACCTTCCAGAAATACCAATTAGGCTTCTTATTATTTTTTTGGTTTTAGATCACCAGAGATTTTGGTAGCTTGGCTGTACCAACAGAGCAGTTTTCTGAAATGCTCGAAGAAGCTGGACGCACGAAATCCGGCGGATCGCATGATATCTTTAATCGCGAAAATGCTAGTATGTATCGTAAAAGGATTTCAAGCCTTTAGGCTCTTTCAAGGGTCTAACTTATCTAATACTTATCTCCTTTTTACTTTCGTAGGTGATAAACAATTAAAATGGGAATCGAAAAGGATGAAAAGAAAAATGCCAAACAAACGTGGGAATTTTCAAAAGAAGCCTAAAAATAAATTTCGTAAATGATTTCTCGAAATATCATGGCGAAAAAGTGGAGAAAACTTAGAGAACGTTAACCTATTTTATCTGAAGAATGAGGTTACTAGTTATTTATAATCATTCGAAAAAATTGTTTAAGCGATTAGCATTTTTTTATATTTACCTAATGCGAATGTTTTGCAAATGAAATAATATTTTTTGTGTTTTTACAACGTGGAACGCGTTTATTGTTCATACTACTGAAATCAGAAGTGGATAATTATAGGCAAATTACAAATGATTTACTGATAAGAAAAATGATATTTGCGCCTTTAAACATGAGTATGCTCAACGCTGCTTTTTAGGCAAGGTGTCAACGGTTAGGATTGACAACTTGGGATGTTGGATAACATAAGTTATCCTTGATTTAATGTACAAGCAGGCATCGCGTAGACAGACATAAGCAGATGTCTGTCATTGCGAGTCTGTTTGATTCAAGTGTTGGTGGGGAAAAAGAAACCCTTTCTTGTTGACAAGGGTCACTTGTCAGGTAGAAAGGGTTTCTTGAAAAACCCCGTAACTACCTACCTAGTAACTAGTAACTACCTAATTAACTAACTACCTACCTAACTGGTTTCTAAGTCTACCTACTGTTCTACGTACTGGTTAGTAAACAAACATGCCATGCATTAAAACAAAACAAACAACACAACACAACACAAACACAAACAATAAAAAAACCCAAAACCCACAAGCCTTAAAATTAAATCCAGGACCGCGACCTTATAAATATAACTTAAACTTACTAAATAGTATTTTCCCTCTACAATTCCCAATATTCCCAATTAAACGCTCCCAACCTCGCGACTCCTCCCCATTAGCTACGTGGCCACGTTTCCCATTCCCTAAACCCAAAACCCACCAAAACCCTAAGCACACTCGCTTAAACTCATACACGCTCCTACAACCTACTCATACACACACACCTAAAACTCTCTTACACCCACACTCCTCACAACACTCTCACACACACCTGGTACCTCACACACCCCAATACCCGTCCTGGACGCCACCACATGTGCTGCGCACGAACGACATTCACCCCCAAAAACCCTTACCCTCACCCGAACTTACCGTAGCCTTGCGGCCCTGCGC
>QBDW01006356.1:0-10097 GCA_003261595.1 Maconellicoccus hirsutus | reverse complement strand
TTTATTTGGTATTTAACGTCACAAGGTTATATGTATAACATAAAGTGACTTAATATATATATTTTTTTAATGTAAATTATTTAAAAATTAAATTAGATTATCAAAGTTAATATTATATAAAATTAATAAGATTTAAGTGAAAATTTTTTGAAAAAAGATCAGTATTGTTAATTTTGAAAAAATTACGCCAAAAGGTGAATTTAGGACAAACAAAAATAATATGATTAACGGTCATAAAACAATTACAATTTGGACATATAGGGCGTTTTTGATTGGATAATAGATATTGGTGCAGTCGCGCATACGAAGAGTAAGTTCGAACTCACTACTCCAGTTCAAGCTATATCATGGGATGATCTGAAATCCGTTCCATTCATACCTGGCTCAATTTATCATTTAACCACCCCTTCAAGTAGTGTGAAAATGTCGGAAGCATTAAAGGAAATTTTAGAAATTCAATCCACAGAGTTGGACTTCACTGAGGAAGAGAGAGCTGTGATAACAAACGCAATTGGACGACTGCAAGGAATTGGTCTGGACATAGATTCGGATGTAGATGAACCAGAGGCCGATTTTGATTTGTAAATGTGTAATTCTTTTAATTTGTTGTTATGTATTGTTTACTAAAAAAAAAAAAAATTGTAAATACAATCTCAAGAAAACAAAAACATAGTTAAAATGCAAACACCAGTTAGATTTAATACACTCTTAGTCCCATTAATTGCCAATATAACCGATAAAGAGCAAGTCCAAAGACTAAATATAAAGTACCCTATACCGAAAACGAATGAGCTTGACAATCATATCTTTAACAAAGTTTTTCCCATTCCAACCTTCCAAATTTCCCTTTTTTTCCCATTTTTCAATATCTAAAATTCCCAATTTTTTCCCAGACTTGTTTGAAAAAAAAGTAAACACATTATATTTTTCCGTTTTTTTTTAATTTTTTTATTGGCCTTATTATTTATTAAAAACAAACTCAAAATGTAGTAGGTAACAAAATTGAACACCTACAAAATTCAAATAACATAAAAAACAAATAGGTAATTACTCAACTGCCAAAACCAACAGTAAAATACCTAGTTTTTCTTTTTTTTTTTTTTCAAGAAATGATAACTCTGCAGACAATAAATAAAAATTATAAAAAATTTCGATAATAGTTTTGAATTTCTTTTTTCCCACTTTTTTCCCAAAATTTGACAAATTGTTGAAATTTCCCACTTTTTCTCTTTTTCCCACGCGACTATTTTTCACCTCTGAATTTCCCACGATATCCCATCACTGCTTTCATCTTTGAGTGGGTTGTATACGTACACTAAAAGGAAGACAGCATTTGCCCGGCTACGATCTCGAAAACCGCTGAACCAAAATTGAACTGTAATAGCTCATTTGAAAGCTGTTCACGTGTAGTTGCGCATGATCTAAAAGAAAGTTGAAAAAGTTCAACGGAAAGTTGAGAAAAAAGCTTTTAAAGTTTCAACCAATCAGAAGCCGGTATTCCAGGGAGTCGATTTTTTTCGTTTCATGGCCCATACACGCAGGTGTGGTTTTTTCTGGATAATTTTACTCCATTCTCGATTTATCTTCTTCTACTAATAATAATTAATAATAATAATAAAAAAAGTTCAAAAAGTCACTTCGTAAGCTGGGAAATATCGTTCAATGTTTTATTGATTTCGACCAATCAGAAGGGAGTATTTCAAAATCTTAACTACGCGCTGCTATAGGCAAGGTGGTTGATATTTTTTTTTAAATTCGCTCAATTTATGTGAATTAATAATCAAAATTTGCATAATTCGATAAAAACAAAACAAATAAGAAATAGATCAATAATTTCGAGAAATTACAAAGAAATTTTAGGGGCTTATAACGAGCAATGCGGGTTTTTCAAGTCAAGCATCATGCAAAAAGTACAGGCCGAGGTAACCGCGTAAACTCCAGTCTTAACATATGTACCGAATGGCATCGCAGAGGACGTTTTGTTGCGGTCGTAAGGAAGCCGATTTTCAAATGGAATCACCTTGTTACCGCGTATAATAGGGTTAACCGAAACCCGGTGCCAGTAAGCTTGCTCCTTTATACAACACTTGCCTCACCGCAATGGCTCGTTGTTGCTAAGCTAATTCCAAATTTCCGAATAATTAAAACGTTTCACTTGTAACGTTTCAGTTACACGCGGTTATAATAAATTGCCTAGATGCGTCATCAACCATGCCTTGGTATTTTTTTCACCCACGTGTCACCGCGTTTCTTTAAAATACCAGAAGCCCATCGTCGGCATTTCGTTATTTTGCCAAATCACGAGTAACGTATTCTCGGCCCCATCCTAGGTGACTTATTATAACGTTGGAAATACTAGACGGGGTAATAATTCGTATAAAAAAATTAGGCGCTTTTTCTCTGGGGTATCATTTGCAAGGCCGAGATGAAATTTTACCTTTATAATTCCTCCCAACACGACAGAAATTAAATATTACAAAATACGAAAAATTGCTTGTATTTTTTAGTCGCGATATGAAAGATAAAAGATATTGTTATTTTATCCCATTAACGTGTTTATTTTTCGTTCGTTTCGCAAGAATTAACATGTTAAGAAATTGTTATTCGCGTAAAATGGAAATGTATAAGAGCTTATTTTGTTAACATTGTAATTTTACGGGCTGAAAGGATACGAAGGGTTTTTTTTTTATCGTCGTAAAATGTGTCCTACGTATTGTACCATACACCGGAATGGAATTTTTATTGTAATTTCGAATCATCTTTAATATCGTGGTTTATTTTTTCAAAGGGAAATAAAATTTAGAGAAAATTTCGCCGAAGAAATATACAAAAAATGAGTAATTGAACGATGTAATGAATATGTTGAAAGATTTTTCATGCAAGGAGTGAATGCATTAAAAAAAAAATTCATATATATTCCAACATGAAAAAAAAATAATGAATTAAGTTTTCTCGCTCCGAAAATAATTTAATATCGATTCCTCGCGAAAAACTCAGCCCAGCTTTTACTTAATGCGAAAGGCAAAAAAACAAATCTAATTCAAATTATTGTCGACGACATCTTCATAATTGTGTAAGAGGACAAATTGATATAAAATAAGCTGCAGCGTTGTCGCAAACGCACGAGAAGTTTTCTCGGCGACGAAGTCTCTTATTTAAAGTGTTACTCGCATCTTAGAATTCAAATTTTAACTGTAGATTACAGTTTAAACATTTTATTTTATCTTCGCCCATCTCGGCTGATCGTTAATGAGTTCCTTTTTCTTGTAACTGCTGCGTTGCGGAATATATACAAACACTATGCATAGTACTTTAGAATTAATTAAAACTTTCAATAACAGCTTTTGTTAGTTCCACCGTCTGGGCGAGGGTTTCCATTATTTCGATATTCATTTAAACTTCTCGAAATCTTACGTGCATTAGGGAGTAAATTTTATACAGATTTGTTACACGTTTTTTATCGTATTTGTATTCGATGTTTACAAGGTATAAAGGCGGATGAGTATTTGCGGGATTTAAAACCCGCCGATTCGATTCCTCGACGCGATGTTGGTGGTTTACGTGAAAGTTGGTAGGATAATGTGTGATAGTAGTAACAAGTGGTTCAATGGATATGGCGAAATTAAACGAATATGTTAATTGATAAAGTTTCAGGGTTTGAAATGTGACGAAAGAACGTGAAAAAGCGAATAGTGTTTATTATTTTCCTATAATAGTCGATGAATTCGTAGAAGTTTCCAGTTGTTTATTTTAATTGATTACTTTTCATGCGCAATTTTTTATGTATTATTTTTGGTAACAGGTGCAAGCTTCGATTTGATTTTCATGAATTTATTAAAAAATCTATTAACATGAGAAATTGAAAAATTTGAAAATAGTAATTCGAAATGTTTCACCAGTAACGACATCAGCAAGGAGGTATATATACAGGGTGTTTTTACGTCGGTGTTTTGTTATTATTTACATTAGTTTTTTATCATTGGTGATGAATTGGATTGATCACTTGAAACATTTTAAAATTAAAAATAATTCGAAAAAAACGAACGAGTGACTTTTTCATGTTTTAATATTTCCAAAGCTTCCAGACACCTGTGGAGTGAAAATTTCAAAATTTTCTTTTCTATTTTCAATTCTCATGTCGGACAAAAGGGTAGGTATATACCGGATGTTCCATAACCAGAGTACCGCCTTCAAACCTGTGATGCAGCTATTCATGCACAACTGTATGCATGTTTGCCGACCCTAACTTCTAAAGAGGCAGTTACGCTCTCACGCGGGCTGTTTTTTCAGAACTTTGTAACTCAGTTGGTGATATAGGTAGGCAAAATTTTCTCGAGACTTTTGCATAATTTTTTAAATCCTAAAAAATCGAATATTTTATAATTCATCTAACTCAGAAATTAAAGGAGCTACATCAATTTGAAAATTTGCGTTCTTCATAACCCCTTCAATTTTCATGTTGGACAAAGTGGTAGGTATATACATGGTGTTCCATAATCAAAGTAACGCCTTTAAACCTGTGACGCAGACATTCATGCACAATTGTATGCATGTTTGCCGACCCTAACTTCTAAAGGGGCAGAGTTATGCTCTCACACGGGTTGTTTTCTCAGAACTTTATGGCGAAAAAGTATACGAAATCGGCCCCAGACCCCGATTTTGCTCATTTCCCGGAAATGATTTAAAATTTATGTTTAACTTTATCATTAAATTAAAATATATCTCGTACACAATATATTATATATTCACATCTTATTATCAAGTCAATCGTAAAACAAAATTATAACATAGAGAAAGAATTTCTCAAATTAAATTCTATTTTTATTTCGTCTCCCAGGTGACCTGATGTGACTACACTAAGCAAATTTTTGACGACGAATACATTTTAGATTGTCCTATATTTAATAATTCGCAAAATGATACTTTTGTGAAAAAAATCATCGAGGAGCCCAGTTTTGCGGAATGTTGATACACGGTCATGCCTCTCTCGTTGACTGGGGATCACCGGCGCTTAAAAGCAAAGAAGAACAGCTCTCCACAGAGGAATTCAATTATTCGAGATTTGTGATCAAAATAAAATAGGCGATGGAGGCTGCCCATGGAGAAAAAGTTCTCAATTTTATGAAAAACTGAAGTCAAAGAGCCTTATTTTGAGGTTTCTAAGACCCTACGACCTCAGTTGTTGGTTAAATGGGGTAATTTTTTGATATGATACCCAATAACATACACTTTAGTCGTACCTACAATTTTCATTTTCCCGGGCAGCTACACGGATTTTAGTGCTTTTTCCTGAAAAAGTTGGTTATGCAACCAGACCTGTAGTCCCATCTTAGCCCGTGCTTCGACGACTCCGAAGCAACAAAATGCACCATTCACCCACTTCCGCTACATTTCTCGATTCACGAGCCAGAACAAAGACATGAAAAAGTCAATATTCATAATGATTCATACGAAAGATACAAAAACTACCACTCTCTAGTTTCCAAGTCGACTGATCCGAAGCCATCATAAAGCACAATTTCCTTCATGAAATTGAGCCAAAAGTCGAAGTTGGGACAATATAGTAAATCGAAATAGGATATGTACTCGATTACACAGTAATTCAATGGTTTGGTACTTCGCTACCGACGAATACGCCATTGATGAGTTCACCACATAAAACTACAATGTGTAAGAACAAACTTGTTAATGGTTATAGCTCCGAAGTTCCAACATCGGAGGGGTTTAGGTGAAAAAACACGAATTACATACATATCGCGTCGTATTCGAGCTTTTGTGTTGTTGAAAAACGAGTAAAAATGATGCCGGTGGCGTTATTAAAAAAATTATTTTCATAAGTCGCCGTAAAAAGTTAGAAGCGTTGGATGCTCCGTAATGAAAAAAGTAAACGCCACGACGTCGTAAGACACTGACCTAAGATAACCTTTGAACCAAAAAAGGGTATTTGCGATTGGCTCGAGACAAAAAAAACATCGCAAAATATATTTACTATGGTTTTATCACACGTTCGAGTTATGTATTTCTACGTTGAAAGTATATAAAATCGCGCTACCATTTTGAAGCGTTATGAACGTATTTTCTTATCATTTAACATCTCGAAAGAACATCGTTTTTTGAAATTTTCCAAACTGCTTGATGATTTAATTTTTTCACGTTTTGGTAAAATAAACCGCGTTAAAAATGCATATGGATTAAAACAAAAAAGACATCCGATCGATTTTTAAAATTGCGAATTTTCCAAAATGAAAAATAATTTCGACGTGTTTGCAAGGTTCGCCATAAAAACCACTTTCGCAAGTTAATGAAAAACTTTTCAGGGTTTACATTCTGTATGTAACGACTTGATTTTTTCGCTGTATTTTTTTCTCAACGTATAATGCTCCTCCATTAACGAAGAAAATCGTAAAGTGGCCGAAATAAAGAAGTCAAGTATTTAGAAACGGTAACGGAATCGTACTAGTTCTGTTTTAAGTGTAGAAAGCAGCTGCATTAAATACCCTATTTACTGCTTTAATTTCAACTTTATCCCATGTAAGTAAAAAAGGTAATAGCGTTGACATTTTTACTAAATACGTACTTATTTCGCTTTTTTATTATCGTTTCGACGAGCTTTTCGAGCTTTTTCCTGCAATACCCTACGATTCTTGTAATCTGGATGAAATCACGTCATGTGGACATATTAGTAAGGTTGTTTTATTTATCAACTTTTATTAGTGCGTTCGTCGAGTAGTGAAATTGATGAGATTGTATTTGAAGTTATTCGTACTCTGAGGTAAACCCGTCTCAAGATGTTTTTAGCATTTCGCAGAATTCAATGAATTTCCGATGCTTGAATATCAATAGCTTTATGTGTACTTATTAAAATTCATTTTATTTCAATAAACCCATATACGAGACTACGTCGTGTTTACCTTGCGGCAAATATTCCGAGGTGTAAAGCGATACGACGTAATTACCATGGAAATTACCAACGAAACGTATACCGAGTATTGTTTACATAATTACATCAAAAACTCCGAGACCATTTAACCTAATAAAATACTTTGTTGGCGACTTTTGAATTAATTACGATGAAAATTTTATGCATAATTGAATGCGTTTTACGTTTTACGGCGAAAGCAACGAAAAAAAGGTAATTATGAATTCTTTCAACATCGAGTACCTCATTACGACTTCGAAGAAATTCTTTTTTCACCAAGGTAGAAATTGCAATTAGCGTAAAAAGCATCATTTCTAAGCCCACGTCGAATTCAATTAAACGAGGATACTGGTTTTTGAATGTGTCCCCCTGCCCCCTCTTAAAATGAAAAAACTCACCCTAAATGAGTTTAATTGTTGACGGTGTTGTAAGTGTTGAAAACACTAAGGATACCTACTCCTGATTTAATTTCGCCCGGAGCATGATAATTCCGCGGAGTCTTGTTTTTCACGTATAGTATTTTGAAATCGAATATTAGAAAATGAAACAACGCCCGAAGTTGTAATGCGATTTACGTACTGAATTGTGAATCGTGGTAAGTCGTTGGAAAATGTGCAAGGGAGTCGAGTGTTGGCAAGCCTGTGATTCGGGTTCCGATGTTTTTGAAGTATTTCACAAAAACAAGATAATGTTCAAATGTGAATTACACTGTTGAGTAGTATTATGTGGGATGTTTTCCTTTTTTCAATTTTGATGGAATGGAAAAATAAAAGAAGATTGTATTCGATTGGACGTATATATGCATAATTTCCAAAATTTTCCATTATCCTGAATCGTGTAAAATATTCGAGGATTGTTCAATTGGAATTTTAAGAGGTATTTTATTTCTACCTAATGAGTGTTTGACCTACTTAAAGATCATAGTACCTATAAAGTAATCGAAAAGGACCTTCTAGAGTAAAAGATCAAATTCTCACATTAGGAAAATGTTTAAACACTCTTATCTATGATCAACAGCAAAACCATCGTTTAATTACAAAGGATTCGTTAAAAGAAAAAAAAATTAAAGAGAAAACTTGAAAAAGAGTCCAAAAAAGAAAAAAAAGACGGGCAGGGGGCACTTCGCATCGAAGTACATAGATTCTCTGAAAGGGCCTGAAAATTTTCAAGTCTTTTAATAACTGAGGCAGTTCTTATTCTTTTCAGTCAAGTATCAAAGTTAAATTGAGTAGCCCAAAATATTTGTCACAGATCCATTTTCGCTATGAACAGCTCTGACAACATAGAATTCTCGTCAGGACGCTGATCCATATGCATCGTGATCCAGACATCTTTTCCAGCAGCCGAAGAACCCGCTGCAATGATCAAAGTCCGATCTCCGGCGTCATCTCAACATCTACATCTTCCTACAGGCATCAATCAAAGAAGGGCAAGAAACAAAAAAAAGGAAATTTGCTTATACTAAAATAATTGAAAATTTCTCGGACCCCTTTAAAAAAGTCACGCTTGAGACAAAACACTCCCAGCCCCCCTCCCTTTCGACGGTTTTTTAAAAACACATGCGCAATGCGCAGACTCGAATTTAATGCTTTAGTCGTTGAAATTTCATAAAGCAGACTCCTACAAACAAGAACCTGTTTCATTCCCCACTCCTGACTCCTACCAGTAATAACCCGTCTCATCTTCCACTTCTGACCTTACCTAGTAAGAACCAGTTCCATCTCCTACTCCTGACCACTACCAGTAATAATCCATTTTATCTCCTACTTTTGACCTTCACTGGTAAGAACCGGTTTCATCTCCTACACCCGACTCCTACTCACCTTCTTCTTCTGACCCTTGCCAATAAGAACCAGTTTCATCTCCCACTTCTGACTCCTACCACTAATAACCAGTTTCATCATATACTGAGATTGTTTCGTAACGTCACGTTGGAAACATGCAATCAACCGTACGCTCCTCGAAAGTATTAGTAAAAAATAAACTGCCTAGCAATATTCAACATGATGACCTTGTTAAAAAAGACTTGATGTTACTTCCGACCTTCATTGGTAAGAACCATAAGAACCAGTTTCATCTGACCCTTATCAATAAGAACCGGTTTCATCCCCCACTCCTGGCTCCTACCAGTGATAACCGTTTCATCATGTACTTCTGACCTTTACTGGTAAGAACCGGTTTTGTCTCCTACTCTTTACTCCTGCCTGTGGGCAAAAATTGTAAGAGGCTTTTTTGGGGGAGGTAGCTGAAATTGCTTTTGTTTTGTTTACTTTTTTGTTGTGCTCTTCATTGCCGGGTTGTTTTGCTGACTCCTTCTGTTTTTGTTTTTATTAGCATTTACAGTTATTTAAGGAGATAGTAGTCCCCCCCACCATCGCTCGCTCATTCATGAGGCAATGGCGGAGGGTGTTACTTTGTTTTGAAAATTATGGTGTATTATTACTTTGAGAAATGTATATTTATCTATCTAATAACCCGTTTCATCCTCTGATCCTCACCAATAAGAGCCGGTTTAATCTCACACTCCTAACTCATACCAATAAAACCGGTTTCATCACCCCCCTTTGACTCCTACCAGTAATAACCCATTATATCTACTACTTCTCACCCCCACCAGTACAAAACTGGTTTTATACCCTAATTCAAGTTTGAACAAGTAACAGGTTCCGTGGTCCTCCTACAACACCATAGATGGCGCGTTTCACCCACGTGATTTTCTTTGTCTTTGCAGTTCAAAACTTCAAATATAGAGAGCGTAATATTCGTCAATTAAAAGGGTTACGATTTCAGAAACATTTCCGTTAATTTTAACATCTTTCGTTAATCTTTTAACATCACCGCAAATGTTCTCCTTTTAAAAACCCTTTTTGGTTAATTACTTCTTCACTCCCTTGCTTTATTTATTCACCAAATATTTTTCATTTTCGCCATAACTCCTTATCAACATTTCGCACTTCGAAGATATCATTTTTCACCCCACACCACGCGCCAATTCCCACCTTTCTTCGCGTCTCGAAATTCCACCAGGAAAACATTACCCGACGAAATTAATAAATTACGTAAAAACAAAATAAACTTTAAACGATGTCAATAACTCATTGTTTTTCCCCAATAGATAAGAGGAAATTCGAGCTATAAATTAGGTTTTAAAAAAAAGTCTGCGAAAAATTCCACGTAT
>QBDW01006354.1:0-22591 GCA_003261595.1 Maconellicoccus hirsutus | reverse complement strand
AAAAACGCTACTTATCCACATTTTGATTCAAGGTCATCTCCACTCTGGTCACCTGGTGGACTCGCCAAAAGAACCCTATTACTCGAATTTGAATTTTTTTCTGTTGACATCGACTCGAGTAAAACGCCAAAAATAAATTATATACAAACTTACATCGATAAAAATGATCAAAATGGACTCCTGAGGTCCCGGAACAAACTTTGAGTATGGTCTCCCCCCTCACTCTCCCAACTCCCATCGACTGATACAACGTAATAGCTTTGGTTTTTATTGAAAAACCCTGGTAAAAAGGCTCAAGTGAGTTTTGCTTATCGACCTTACAAACCGAGTTATGTTCCGGAGATACAACCTTTGTGGGAGTATAACTCTACCAGTTCAAAAGTTCAAGTCAGTATGATTCCGTAAGAGGTCACTCAAATAGTCTACTTTCCTTTTTCTCTCTTATATTCTATTTTCTAAATTCAAAACGGAATGAAAATCGTCGATTATTCTTAATTTAAATTCATTCCCAATGTAACTAACTCGGCTCCGTAGTGTGTACACGCTGAACTAACACATCGTATTTTTTTTCTCGAAACAAGCCCATCTAATTAGCTAGCTTTCGGTAATACCCTTTTGAATGGCACGACGGCCGACGATGTTCTTAGGTAAAATACTCGACGCGGCGAAGGAATGAAAAAAAAATGGTAAAACACGCCGCGAAAGAGCAAAACAGAGTATAAAATAAAACGGAGCTTTCTCCATTTTAAGGTATGTTAGCGAAATGGCGCGAGTATTAAAGTATTCACTCTGATAGGCTCGGTAATCCGTTTGATTTATGCGACGAAAAAAAGGTAGCACAATGCGTAACGCATTCCTCGTCTCGCTTTTTTTTTTCACCGCTTCCGCGAGACGCGCGTAACTTTTGTACTAGCACGAGAAAAAAGATCCGTCTGTATAGTCTTTTAAAATCTCGGAATGTTGGAAGGCAAAAAAAAAGGCGGAAAAGGACTTTCTTTTTCCGCTTTTTAATTCGTCTTTACGATCGCGATACAGTTGTTGCGGGAATATATCGGTGTTTCGGAGTTTCTTCTTTTTTATATGTGGATTTTTCTTTTTTTTTTTTCGCCGGTAAAAGAAAGTAAAAAGTTTCAAGCTTTTACTCGAACCGAAATTCGACTTTGGTCGGGTCAAAAGTTGTCTCGTTAACGGGCGTAATTACCGGCTTTATTTATGGCTCAGATGTAGACATTTTTTTGCCCATTATGGCCCGTCCATAGCGCAGTTATAAATCATGTTTTGATTAGGTGTCTTCTCCTTTAACAATAACAGTATTATTAACTTGGCGTTAATTAATCTTTAAAAGGTGGAAGTTCGTGTGGTTTCATTGGTTTAAGGATGCGGCGTATTTGGAAATTATTACGTTGAATAAGAGAATTTTAAAGCGAGTTTCTTAATCGTCAAATGTCTGTGATTAACGTGTTTTTATTACATGACCATTAAAATATCCGTGATACTATTAACCGTTGTATTATCATACCCTCCTTCCCTGACCACCCCCTCTGACGGAATACGCGTAATCCAATGTAAATAATCTTACAAAAATTGCGTTTGATGTTACCACCACAAATTTTGGTATGATGAATATCGATACAAAACAAAATTTTCGAGACTAGGAGGCATTCTTGCTGCCCTCTCCCCCCCCCCACCACAAATTACAAACAACGTAAATAGGGACGTCAGTGCGTGCAAATTACAGCGCAAAAAAAAACGTACGAAAAAAGTAAATCATCAATTATTAATGATTATTTTTCGTTTTTAAATTATTAATATCAATTTGAATTCTTCATTTAATCCAAACATCGATTGGAGTTCAAAAATAATTTATTTGCATTCCTTATCTAAGGCGATTGTGGAAAATTTCATCATTAAACGTTTCAACTAAAAAACTCGATTTTCTTAAAAAGCAAAACAAGCCAAAAAATAACGTACCAAAGTCGACTTTTTGGATACCAAAAAAATCGCAAAATAATCTTGAAATTATTTCAAACAAAAAATGTTATACGACCCACCATCCAAAAATCAGTATATTTTGAGAAAAAAATTATTTGAATGACGAGTTTTAGCGCGCGCGCGTAATCGGTACTTCCCACTGTGCTGTAGCGTCTCGTTCACAGTTACGCGCGTTGCTGCGTAGGCACTAGGCAACTAGGCATGTTACTACAGACCTAACACGGGGCCGCGCGCAACGGTGACCAAGGCGCTACCGCGTAGTGCGAAGTTTCACCCAACGCGCGCGCGCGGTTTTTGCGATTTTTGACCATGAACACGGGGAGGCAAAATTTTGAAAAAATATATGACATTTAGGGTTCAAAAATACATCGAAAAAATGAGTTTTGAAAATTTTGTCGAGTGATATAGACACTTAAAAAAATAAATGAATTCGAAAACGCCGTTTGGAGGGGAAAAATTGTAGTGGGGGGTTGTTGATTTTTTCATGGAAGGCCCTTGTAAGGGTCTACCGTGTACTAAAATTTAAATTAATTCCGCTAACTGTAATTTGAGAAAAAAATTCCTATCTGATTTTCGAAAAAAATTAATTTCTCAAACCGGGGGGGGGAGCTGAAATTTTGGTCGCGAACGTTTCTCGATGATACCCACCTAATACCCAAATATCATCAAAATCTGGATCCCGAGGCTAATCGCGCCTTTTCATCGTTTTACTTTCAGTAAGGCACTTTTATGGTGTAGAAATATCTACGAAAAAAATAATTGCTGATTTTTTCAAATTACTTGTATGCAGCTTATTGGAGTGAAGCTTCTAGTGTTTTTTTTTTAGATGAAAATGTTTTCCTCGTTGTCTTCTTTGTCGAAAATTCAGTAGAAATTCTTACCTAGAATTTACCTGATTTGGATTCTGAAAATTACATTACCTGCCTACGCATACAGGATGAAAAACGAGTGACGAATAATATTTCCCCAGTATAGATAGTATTCCAGGAAATTGATAAAAGACATTATTATAAAGGGTGGTCTAACTTGAAAATTGAAGGGGCGCCGAATTTTGAAACTTTCGAAACACGATTTCTTGCGCACTCAGTAACTCGAGTAATTCCTTCGGTAGAAAAAATTTGTAACGACGTCTCGTAGATCCCATTACGTACATTGAAATCAGTTATTTGATGTTTTTGCCTAATTTCTAAACTGAAGGAGTTACAGAGCCAGATAAATTTCCACGTGATGAAGGGCAGTCTTTTTTTGTAGATGTTGACGCGTTCCACAAAAAAGATACAAACAAAATTTGTATATTTTTAATATTGAAGGCGCCACATCGCGTGGAAAATTTTTTCGCCTTGTAACTCCTTCAGTTTAGGAATTAGGCAAAATTATCGAATCACTAATTTTGATGCGCGTGATTAGGTTGCCCGAGTTATTATTTTTTACAAGTTCGAAAATTCGGCGCCCCTTCAATTTTCAAGTTATACTACCCTTCGTAGAAATGTTTTTTATCTATTTTCTGGGGTACTGTCTACTCTGTGCGCCGGTGGAATGATATTCATCACTCGCTGCTTATGGTAACACTGGTTCTGGAATTATGTTCATGAGACGTGGTCGTTCGCGTATCGACCTTATTACCAATTATTTATCGAACAACGTAAATATTTCGTAGAAGGAACACGCTTGGGTCTACGAATGCGCTGCTTGTCGCTAGATAACTTGGCAGCGTCGTCGTTCGTTGGTAAAAGGTACAAATAATTTATCACGCCGAAGCTTCAGAGATTCGTTTTATCCCAACGTCTCTACGGTCGTGTGTTCCGTTTCGGGCGCGTTTTACACCTCTTGTCATCGGACACTTCAATCATTATTCTTCATTAGTTCTTTTCTGCGGTTTGTCTCGCTTTTTGGGGACGTTTCGGTGTGCGCGGCACTCGGTCTTGTTATCTGCGTCATGGGCGAATGGCGGCGACGCCGGATTGACGGTGTAGATTAATGAAGCGACGCTTTTGTTTACCTTTGGTCGCACGGCGCTGCAACACACTCGGCTGGGTTTGTGATTTGATGAAGTTGGCGAAAGTGGCCTCTGTGCTCGATGCGGCTAACTGGTTGTCGGGTGTGTGGTCTGTGTGGTTGGTGTGAGAATCGTATGAGTGGCTTGTAGACGCTTGGCGAAGAGCAGAAATACGTGGATTTACGTGGTATGAGCATTTTTAAAATTCATCTCTCGTCGTTGGTCGTATGTCAAAGCGTCGTCGTCGATAATGGCGTAATTACGGAAATCGACGTTACAATACAAAACCTATTATCCGCTCGCTTCGTACGTACGAGATGAGTAATTAGATAGTGTACTAGGTAAAAGGTAAAGGAGTCGGTGGTGGGGGAGAAGACCGACAAGAACGAAGGAGAAAAATTACGCGTGAATTTCGAACGTGTAAAGTACACGGCGACGTTATGTGTAGCAGATGACGGAGAACGCAAAGCTTCCGCAGCTTCGTGACCATAATAAAAGATGTCATTATTAAAGGCGTATACAGCATTACGTAGACGTGACCGGATATCCAATAAGGTTTTAAGTCTATTGGCTTTTACATCACGAGCATCAGTGGTAAACGGACAGTTGACAGGGTGCTTTGCGCCGTCGCGCGACATCGACTTGGATCTCAAAGCGATCGTGTGCTTTTGAGGCATTTCGTGGCGGTGGCGACACGTGAACGTGTGCGCTCACGGTCTCTCCTCGGGAGTTGAAAGTTCACCTAAAAGAGAGAAAAATACCTCGGCGAAAGGTCAGTAATAAAAAAAAACGAAGCAGTTGGTTTTCGGGGCCAAAACCTTAGTTGGCGTTTTTTGACAGAGGCCAAAATACGCGTAACGACTGCGACGACGTCGGATGATAGATGAAGTTTGGCCCTATCTGGAGGTTACATAGAGCGTGTTGTTGTTTCGGGGCGGAGACGGTGGGGTGGCTCGGGCCACGACACGTATCCGCCATATAAAACCGAAGGCGAGAATTGCCGCGATGACGGATCCTTGTCGCGTATTCTTTCGTTGTTTTTCCCAACTCGTACGCGCCCTTCTGCGGCGTTCGCGTCGCGGAGCATGACGAACGACGCGCGATAATTAGACGGCTCGGCGTCGTACCGGAGATGTTTCGTTAAACGCGTTATTTACATTTTAAAAGCTCGAATAAACGGAAACTTGACGCGGCTGAAGGCGCTTGCCGTGTACGAGCAACTTTACGTTAAATATTTATCGTTTTTTACTCGACAGCCGGTATGGCGAATTTTCGGCTGATAATTGTACTCGTTCTTTGGGTGAACCCCGACCCTCGAGGGTGTTTGAACAATAACAAAAAGCCGAAAAAAACAACGCGCATTTCAAGCCTTCGCGATGAGTTTTCCACGCGTCGCTAAACATCGAATTTTGCAAGTTTCGCCGAATAATGGCCTCGTCGCTTCGGTGGCTACGACGAATGCGTATTTTTCGCTCTCCGTAGCCTTTTCGGATACGTCGCACGCTTCGGTTAAGTTTCTTTGTATAGTCGGCCATCGCGTTTTCGTTCTTTGTGCGGTGCAGTCTATCGACCAGTGGCTTTATGTCGCCGAGCAGAAAGTTTGATGGTAGGATTTGCGTAAAGGTGGCGTAAAATTAGCCCATGTCCAGACAATCAGAATATCTGTAATGATTGGACGAAAGTAGTTTCATGTTATTCTAATAGAGGGCGTTTTTACGATACGTCACGTGGATCACAGCCATTCAGATTAGAGTAAGGGGAGAAAAAAATGAAAAAAGGAAGATAGCGCTATCTTCGAACAAACTCCATTACTAAAAATGAAAAAAGGAAGATAGCGCTATCTTCGAACAAACTCCATTACTAACTTTTTCCAACTCTTTTTACTTGCACAAGAAGTGTTTTAAGTTTATTTATTTCCCCTGCGTCTCCTCCGTCAGCAGAAAAAATATCTATCGAATGTAAAATTTCATTGCGTGCGTTAAAAATAGCAAATCATCAATTATATGGAATACTCATGTTGAGGCGTTTTTATGAGGCTGGAGGCGACTTGAGAAAAAAGTTTTTGAAACAAAAGTTGTTGCAAAATGAACGAGGAATATTTTTTATTGGCATCATTTTTTTATTTCATCTCAAAGGCCGTAACAGGGTAAGCACTGTAAGCAGGCCGATTCGGCCTTTTTGTTCAAAAAAGTTGAAATTAATATAATAGCGAGGTACTGTTGAGATACGTTCATGACTAGAGCACGGAAAAATATGTGCTAAAAAACCCGTTTCATGTACATAAAAAATGTATTTAAAATGTTCAAAATATGTAAAAATATGTAACAACGATATGGGTATTGTTGGAAAGAGAATTTTGATTAGAACAACTTGATGAAATGATGAATTCTGTGAGAGATGCCTAAGTTTTGGAATTATGAAAGAATTGTGAAAAACAACGCATGAAAATCTTTATTCAAATTATTTGGAAAAACAATTCAGTTAAGTTTACCTTTACAAACAATTACCAAATGCATGGCGAGGGTATCTACGTGAAATGCCCTTCTTCTTTCGGATAAAACATGCTTGTAAATACTGAAGGAACGCTCGACTTCAGAAGAAATGATAGGCGCATATTTAAAACATGCAAAATCAGTAGGAGACAACTTTTCAAAATGGCCGTGCTTCATTTTTTCGGAAAAAATCAACACTCGCGATACTACAATGCCTCAATTAGCATTTTTCCCCCAATTTTTCATGCAAAAAAGCCAAAAATTGATGTAAAAAGAACAGAAACGAAAAAAATCTAAATTTTTTGCATTTTTTTCAAAATATGTGCTAAAAACGAGAAAAATGATCAAAATATGTGAAATATGTGCTTAAAATTGCTAAGATATGTAAAATTATGTTTTACCTTAAAATATGTAAAATGATATTGGGCTCATTTTTCAGGAAATTTTCTGATTCGTAAAGATATTGTTGTTTTGTTCTATCTACTAGCAAACAGACAAATATGTAGAACATATTTTTCCGCGCTCTATTCATGACCAAAATTTCAGACCCCTACCCCCACCCCTTTTTAAGGAAAAAATTCCTAATTGAAAAATAGATAGGATTTTTTTTCTCAAAAACGGTAAGAGGGAGGAGGTTGAAATTTTGGTATGTGGTAGGCCTTTATGTATGGTCTATACACAAAAATCGACAATCCCCCACCATCATTTTATGGCCACCAAAATATGTTTTCTAACTTGTTTTTTTCAATTCAACTATGGCCCAGCTGAGTGAAAATTTTGAAACTTCGGTGGTAGGTGCCCCTTTAACCCT
The DNA here is from genome assembly GCA_003261595.1 of Maconellicoccus hirsutus. Lineage (NCBI taxonomy): Eukaryota > Metazoa > Arthropoda > Insecta > Hemiptera > Pseudococcidae > Maconellicoccus > Maconellicoccus hirsutus. The sequence goes on along the minus strand of QBDW01006354.1, from coordinate 15,300 downwards.
CAAATGATATGAATATTTTTTCAAAATTTTCACTCACCTGTGTCACGGTGAAAAGTAATGAATTCAAGTGCGCGCGCGGTCATCTGCATTTCCCACTGTGCGGTAGCGCTTCGTTCGTAACGACGCGCGACATTAGGCACGTTATTACATGAAACGACGAAGTTGTTGCTACTGCGGCGCGTCGCGCGTTGTTACGAACACAGCGCTGTGGCACAGTGGGAAATGCAGGTGACCGCGCGCGCTTAAATTCATTTTTTTAAGAATTTTTTTCTCAAAATCTACCGATTTTTGAGTCTTTGGCTATATAACGTGTTTTATTATAAATAGTTTGAAGATTATTTTGCGATTTTTTCCGAGTTAAAAAAGTCGATTTTATACGATTTTTCAGCTTTTCACCATAATTTTGACAAAATGAAAATCTTTAAACAATTTTATATTATTTAAGGGTCAAAAAGACACTTGAATCTGATGTTTTAAAATTCTCTCTCAGCGAGATCATATTGAAAAACTACAAAAACGTACAAAAATCGACTCTTCCAACTCGAAAAAAATTGCAGAATAATCATCGAAATATTTATAACAAAACACCTTATTTAGTGAAAGACCCAAAAATCGGTAGATTTTGAGAAAAAAATTGTTCAAATGCCGAATCGGCCTTTCACTACATCTCCGCCATATTGTTGGCATTGCAAACAAAATAACACATTTGGGGCGTTCTTATGTTTTCAAAATTTCGTCATAATTTTACTGAATCACTACGAACGCTATACACGTAACAATACGTAAACTTGGGAGACGAAGTTTGAATTGTTTGTTCCATCCGTAACCTTCGAGGAAGGTATTGTGCTGACGGAAAATATTACTTTTTTGTGGAGTACGCAAATGAATGGCATTTGGAAATGATATATCGACGGATTCGTCTCTCTCTCCTCTTTGCGGTTCATCGCTTGAAATTGATTAGAAATGAAAACGTTTCAATTTTCTCGCGAGATTCGTTACATTTACGTCGTATCGCGTATCCATTCTATTCGTTAGGATGAAGCTTTAAAGCGTCGAGGAAATATGGGAGAAAAATAAACGAAAAGGAATCCCATAACGGTTCCATTTCGGCGGCATCGCGTCACGTCGCGCGTCATCTAACCTTATTTATATCCGATTATCGAAATCAAATAGAATATTTTTACGCGGAAAACGTATAAAGCTGTTCGACGCGTCGGCGTACATATTTCGCCGATAAGGTGTATAGAATTTTTCAAAACCCATCGCTACGTACCTTTACGTTGGTAATATTGCGTTTCGTTTAGCCGCGCGTATCATGAACAAACAAACAGACGAGGAAAAAAAGCACATCGGCGACGAATCAAACGTGCGATAGAAATGTAGACTTGGAAATCGACGTTCGCACGCAATATGCCATATCGTTGCGTCGAAATATTGAACGTTGTTGTCGTTGTCTTCGGTTTAGAATAATAATGAAAAATTGGCAGGAAAATACTCGCGTTGTGAGGCGAAGAGGGCTCGGAGCGGGGCGGAGGAAAGGTAAACTCCGAGGTGTTACGCGTGCCGGCGCAAAATTCAATAATAAACGAATTTCGAAAATAAACGAGAAATAGAGAAATTTGCAAAAGTAAACGGTTAAATGAGACTGGGTGTCGAGGCAAGGTAACGGCTGCTACGCGAATGAAAATTGGTCTGCTTTTCTTTTTTCGAGTGAAAAAAATGAAGAAAATACGTCGAGTGTGGTATTTTGATAAAAGCAGTTGTAAAAAGGCGGCTTGAGAAATTGCTGCTTTTTTAGATCGTATTTCGCGCCGCGAAATAATAAGGAAATGGAACAGTGAGATATATAAATATTATGTAAATTCGCAGCAGCGCTCGCGTAAGGGGAATAATTCACGTCAATATTCATATATGTATATTTGTGCACGCACGTTCACAAGCGCCGTTTAGCGTGCGAAGAAATAAACCGACTTGCGATTTTTCATCGATATCGCGTCTAAGATCGAATCGTAAGTGGCGTAGATCAATGCACAGTGCCCAGAGTTAGTCGCGTAGCTGCCCAAAGTTACATCAGATTCCGTTAAAAAGTTGGTATTCGGAGTTCCACAGCTTTTGTAGCGATACAGCGAAATTATGACGAAATTTGAAAAAATACAAAAAAATTCTCGATACAAAAAATATTCCTTTTTAAATTTCCAGCAACTTTCGTTTCAAAGATTTTTTTCTCAAGTCGCCCGGAGCCTCTGAAAAACGCCTCAACATAAGTATCCCAAATGACCGCTCGTGTTTAGCAGTCAGCAAACATGGTTGAACAATATCACGATAGATAGCGCTAGAAGCATTCCCACTGGTTACACTGGGCGTTACGTTGACAACGCCCAATGAAGTGGACCACGTTGATGTACCGGGGAAAAGGGAAAACATAGCAACGCTATCTATGAACGAACTCCACTACTCGGTTTTGGCTTCGTTCAAATACAGGGTTTCTCGAAAGTAAATGCCACCTGTAATTGAAACGTATGTCGAATAATTTCACCGTAGAAATTCCGCAGTCACGAATCGTTAAACGTGATGGCCACCAAAACGCGGTGGTATTAGTCGAAAGGCCAACGAAATAATTCGACGAAGGTCTCAAAACGTTGATTATTCGTTTGGTCGAACGCGACCGACCTTTACGGCGCTGAATATAGCGACGACTCTCGTAAGCGTCGCCGTCGTCGTAGATAACCGCGAGTACTTGAGTTTTATGACTTCGAATTCTCGGCGACGTTGGCGTCGGCATTCGAGCGTCGCGGACGGGGCGCGAGAATTACACGAGGTAATTCGCAGATACGACGGAATTTCATTCGCTATCTAGCAATTCGATCGAATTTGAGAGGGCGACAACGTGAGACGATTTTTGCGGCGAAAAATTAATGGCGTAAATGTTACACCCTGAAAAGGTTGCTTTTTCGAGCCGCGTCGCTGACGAATTACGAACGCGATAAGAACCCGATGAAATGTACCTTTTGCGAAATGTCAACGTTTGCGAAGGCTTTGCAGTGTAATAAGATGAGGATTTTCGGTTCATTTGTTTGTGTCGATGCTCAACAAAGACTCCCGCGGTTTCGAAATTTCTTCGCGTCGATTTATAACGCAAAGCTGGTGAGGTTTTGGGATACGAATCGATCCGAGTGGTAACTTTCACCACAGTCGCTCAGATTTTTGATTTTGTTTTCATCATTTTTCCGAATGTAATTGGCTGTTATGTTTTTGATGGACTGTGAATGTCGTATGCAACTAGAAATTGCAGATTTTCCAGGTATTAAGCCTGAGGATTCAGGGATCTGTTTCACATGGTGTTGCCAAGGTAAAGCGTACTAACGATTGGGGATACTACGATAGCGCTATCTATGGAAAAAATAGTTATTTCATTGGTTCATTTTGTAATGAGTGTAATCGTGTTGGGGCGTTTTTGTGAGGCTTGGGGCGATTTCAGACAAAAATGTTTGCTGCAAGTTGTTAAAAGTTGAATGAAAAATATTTTCTGTAAAAATAATTTTTTCGTATCGCCTCAAATCTCGCCACAATTTTAAAATACTTCTGTTGGGGCGTTTTTGTGAAGCTTGGGGTGATTTGAGATAAAAACATATGGAATGAAAATTGTTGGAAAATCCAAAAATGAGATTTTTTCTACGAATAATATTTTTCCATTCTTCCAAATTTCGTTGTAATTTTACCATTTATTACGAAATCTACAAAATTCTGTTCGGTGCCCTTCACCGGATTCATTTGGCTCAGCGATTTTGTGTGTTGGAAAAACTAACTCGAACGCGTGTTATACTCGAGTAGTTGTCTGCGGATAAATTTCAACGAAGTTTGACGTAAAATCGGCTCCAAAAAGTGGTACAAATATGCTACACCTGGTGAAAGATTCAACGTAGCGGTGTTTGTGTAGAATAGATACGTGTTCAGTATTTATATAATCCCCGAGGCATTTTTACACCTAGAGAGAGCTGTCCGTTTGATAATCCGACCTTTTAAAGGTATTATACACCAGAGAGTAAGTAGTTCTCGGCCAACTTTGACACACGTCACGAGACGATGGGATAACGACGGGGCTGTGGCATATTCGAACGAACGACATGTCATCATTTAATCTTTTCCATTTCACGTCACCCGAGGTCGTACATTTTCACGCTACAACAGTTGAAAATCTTCGATCATCTTTAATTTACTACGTCGTTTTCTTTTTTCCGACAAATCTACCCTACGAACGCGGCGATATATAGGTAAAATGTATTAGATGCGGGGTAAGCGAAGGGGAAATCTCGACCCATTAGAAACATTTGAACGAATGAATAACGCGCATCGAGCGAGAGATTGGCGCGTTAATGGCTCGAAAAGTAATTCATTCGGAGCTTATTACCCTTCGCTCGGATTAACCAATACAAACTCTTTTTTTTTTCATTTTTCCCCGTTGTTAGTCGACGTGGTCTTTAATACGCGTAAAACTATCAACGTTTCCTCATCCAGCGAAGACATTTACAAATTTTTACCCTCCGCCTTCCGACGTAGTTTCACAGTTACGCGCGCATTCCGCATTAAAGCCTTAAACCGGGCGCAACAGCGAATGAATTTTTTGTACATAGTCGACAAATCAACCGGTGGTTGTTTGCATATACTCGCACACGACGACGGTCGCGAACTACCGTGTACTTTATCGTGCAATCGATCAGAGGCGTTAATCGACGCGTACGTACTCGTACTTCGCCTCGGCCTTTCGTTTTTGGTCGCGTTTAACGGCTTAATAGTCGTACGAAAGCTTCCTCCTGCCCTGCCTCTCACCGCCCACTAACCCTTCATTGTTCGAACCTTTTCAAACTGTCAAAGTCAATCAACGAATCGCGTTTTGATAGAATTACCGATACCAGCTGCTTCCGGTTGATTCTTTTTTTTTTGCCGAAGCCGCCAACGCGAACGACGAAATGGAACGTGTACTTTAGACGACGGTTTACAAGGTGTTCCGAAAGAGTAGTCAGGGACCATGTTTTAAGAATTTTTTGTTGTTATTCGAAGATCCTAAAAATGGAAACCGTGAAAAAATGACACCACCACTTATGGTATTTATGATAAATTACCTCTAATTACTGGTAAACTATTTGTAAATCATCTGTCATTACCGGTAAATTATCCGTAAATTACCTGTAATTACTAGTACATTATCTGTGAATTACCTGTAATTACTGGTAAATAATCTGTAAACTACCCGTAATTACCAGTAAAACATCTGAATTACCTGCAATTACCAGTAAAACATCTAAATCACCTGCAATTACCTGTAATTACTAGTAAATTACCCATTAATTACCAGTAAAACATCTAAATTACCTACAATTACCTGTAATTACCAGTAAATTACCTGTAAGTACCAGTAAATTACTTGTAATTACCTACAATTACCTGTAATTACCAGTAAATTACCTGTAATTACCAGTAAATCACCTGTAATTACCAGTAAATCACCTGTAATAACCGATAGATTGCCCATAATTACCTGTAAATTACCTGTACTTATCAAGAAATGGACTGTAATTACCAGTAAATCACCAGTAATTACTAGTAAATTACCCATAATTACCAGTAAAACATCTAAATCATTTACAATTACCTGTAATTACCAGTAAATTACCTGTAATTACCAGTAAATCACCTGTAATTGCCAGTAAATCACCTGTGATAACTGATAGATTGCCCATAATTACCTGTAAATTACCTGTACTTATCAAGAAATGGACTGTAATTACCAGTAAATCACCAGTAATTACCAGTAAATTACCCATAATTACCAGTAAAACATCTAAATCATTTACAATTACCTGTAATTACCAGTAAATTACCTGTAATTACCAGTAGATTACCTGTAATTACCAGTAAATTATCTGTAATTATCAGTAAATCAACTGTAATTATCAGTAAATTAACTGTAATCACCTGTAATTACTAGTAAATTACCCATAATTACCAGTAGATTAACTGTAGTTACCAGTTAATCACCTGTAATTACCAAGAAATTACTTGTAATTACCATGAAATTACTTGTAATTACCACGAAATTACTTGTAATTACCCGTAATTGCCAGTAAAACATCTTAATCACTCGTAATCGCCTGTAAATTACCAGTAAGTAACCTGTAATTACCAGTGAAATTACCTGTAATTACAAGGAAATTACTTGTAATTATCAGTAAATTACTTGTAATTATCAGTTAATTACTTCTAATCACCCGTAAATTACCTGTAACTATTCGTAAATTACCCGTAAATTTCCAGTAATTACTCAGTTTTATTACTTTTTTAGACTAGCGTTAAAATAAATTTCCTTTAATCAGAAAATTCAATTTTTTTTGGCAAAAATTCACCAAAAAATCACCCATTTTGCAAAATTACCAACGCTAAATTGGAAATTTCAAAAATCACCACACACCTGGCAACACTGACTTCAGGCCCACTTTGCTTAACCTTCAAAAATATATCCCTACATTCGTTGAAATTATCGAGCACTCTCGATTAACCTCCCTTTTTTTTAATTCTTTTGACGTAGACGAATTCTGCATGGATTATCCGCATCATTTAATACCGACGCCGGGCTACTGGATCGAGTGCTCCAGACAGAAGATCAACGAGTCCGGCTGGGAAGACGGAGAAGATACCGAAGCGGACGATCAAGACGACGACGACGATGCCGGCGAAGGTCCGTCCAGACCGAGATACCGACGCGAAGGACGCGACCATAGTTTGCTGCTCGAGGACGACGAGTATTTCGACGAAGAAGAACGCGATTTGTCGCCTCCCAGGTGAGTACCATTGGTGGCGCGGACGCGAGGCGAGAACGTTAATAATACTGGAATAGGTCGTTTTACAGGCCCAAGACCACCATCGAGGAGCAGTGGGAGAAAAATCAAGGATTCGAGTTGACCTCCGTGGAGCAGGAAACCTTCGAGAAGTACTTTTACGGTACCGAGCATTGGAATTATTTCACCAACGACGAAGATCTGGGACCGGTTATTTTAAGCTTGAAGCAGGAGTCGATTAATAATCGAGATCAGTTTAGGTAAGTCGTATAGAACGTCGAAAGGGGGGTGAGGGTGGTACGAGTGGAGGCGTCTATATGGACTGTGGAGTAATTGACGAGCACCTTTTTGCGCTTTTCTACAAACGGTGGGATTTTTTTTTTTGCATATACGAAAATAAACGATGCCGAAGGTTGGGACGAGGCGACGCGACGCGAACGGAGTCAGTACGAGACGTCGAATCACTTATCGGTATCATTTTTCAAAGTATCCGTACGATGTCGACGCGACGCGTTTTTAATGGACTCTGTAGGCTGGCGAAGAAGAAAGCTAAGAGTGGAACGACGATACGCGATAAGCTTTTTAATGCATTTCGCGCCGTGATTTTTTTCGGTTTTTTCATTTCGCGATTTGTGGCGACGACGGCAACGTTCGTTTGTCAGCGCGAGTACGTGTCTGAAAAGGCGAGTCGTTTGTAATGCGAAGCTCGCGATGTTTGTATGATATCTCGTAGGAAGACGAAACGACCCGGAGACAAAGCAGCAGTGGAAAAAAACGTCTAAAAGGCTAAGCTCGATTCGTGTATCTTGTTGACGTTGCGTGGCGGCGGCGGCGGCGGCGTCGCGAATTGCCGGAATTCGGTAGACGTTGCGAGGCAGGAGCCTAATATAAATGGAATCTGTCTGCAGTCGTTACCGATGATACGTACGAAATATTAAATATTCACGTTTTTAAAGCAGCCTGCTCGATGTCGACGAAGCGAGAGTCGATGACAAGCGCGTTGATGGATCGAGAAAAATGTTGCAGCGTTGGAGGCTTCCAGATGTAAGCGTCGCTGCCGAGTATAGATGACTTTGTGGGTGTACAAATGAGCGAAATGACGTAAGCGTCGTGTCGATTTTGACGGCGAAACGTGCCGGAGTCCTTGGGACCGCGTGTTTTCGTAACGAGATCAAAAGACGTGTACGAAATAATTTTCAGATCGAAATTAAATTTCGTCGTGACGACGCGCACGTTATTCTCGGAAACGTTCGATGGTGTGACCAACAAAGCTGAAGAAAAGTATACGCTATGCATGAAAAATTCAACGAATTTAAAACAGATTTAAATAATTTAAAAGACGATGGTCGTCTTGCCGGGGCGACGAAGGGCACGAGGAAAATCAATTCTTTCGTGGCGGCAAAAGAAGATATGTACGGCGTGAGCTCGTCTGATAGTTGCCGAGTACCGCGTGCGAAACGCTTAATAAATATACTCAAACGGTGTCAACGGAGTCGTAAAGTACCAGGGCGTAGTACGGTGAAGATACCTGGCGGTATTTAATTACGGTATAGGATGTAAAAAAAATAATAATAACCCAAGAAAACACCCTTTAGATAAGTACTATATACGATATGCTCGGCTCGTAAATATAGTTAACGATATTTCTCGACTGCTTTTTATTATGTTTTTCGCGATATGATAGAGTAAACGAGCGAACGAGATACTAGACGTAGCCATTGTCGACGATTAAACGCACGTAGACTGGGAGGCTGCGCTGCGAGAGAGAGTGAAGTACGAGTTAAACGTTACGGCGGTACGATAATGGCGCGTGTGCGTCTCTCGACGAGATCCGGTGTCCATTAAAAATGATTTTAATTGCGCCTTTACGTGTTTTTATAACCGCAGGATATTAGTTCGCGCCATCAGCTACACCGTTCACGGCCTCATCCCGGCGTCTTGCGTGTTTGCCGATAGATATAACCGAGAGGAGGTCGTTAGATCGTTGGGTAAAGAGGTGAACCTGAATCCGCCGTTGGTATTGGGTCAATTACCCGATACGCCCGAAGAGTTGCTGAAATTGGATCAAGTAAGTTGAACTAACGGAGAAATTTTCACGTTGGTAACACTGCTCAAGACTGATTGCATCAAGTTCGTGATCGTTGTCCCAATTCTAAATCCCATCCAAATGAATAAGGAGGTCCTTGGTTAGAGTCCTTTGCTCAAGCTCGATTCATCCCAGTTCCTGAATCCTGTTCTTATCCGCAACCTGTTTCTAGGTCAAACTTGCTGTAATCAAGCCTCCGACCCAGGTCCCAGACCCATATTTCAATTCAATCAAGTCCCTAACTTTTATCCTTAGTGCAGTCCCATTCAAGTCGAGTTCCCAGCCAGAGTTCTTAGTCCTGTTCAACCTGAAAATCTGACCCATGTCCCAGTTCAACGCAGACCCTATCTATTGTCCTTGACTCAATCTCTCAAACATGTATTTCCTAACCAAAGTCCCTGAAATTCTTGGTGAGAGTCCTTTGCTCAAGCTCAATTCATCCCAGGTCCTGAATCCTGTTCTTATTTCCAACCTATGTTTCTAGGTCAAACTTACTGTACTCAAGCCTCCGACCCAGGTTTCAGACCCATATTTCAATTCAATCAAGTCCCTAACTTTTGTCCTTAGTGCAGTCCCATTCAAGTCGAGTCCCCAGCCAGAGACCTCAGTCTTGTTCGGCCTGAAAATCTGGCCCATGCCCCAGTTCAACACAAACTCTTACTACTGTCCTTGACTCAATCTCTCTAACACGTAGTTCCCAATCGAAGTCCCTGACCCAAGCTCTGATTCAACTCAGGGTACAACTCGTGTCCTTGGCTCAACCTCCTTTACGTCATGTATTCTTCAACCAAAGCCCCTAGTCCTGTCTAACCAGAGTCCCTTGGCCACACCTCAATTTAAGCCAGGTCCCAGCTATTGTCCTTGGCTCAACCTTTTTTACATTTAGTTCCCAACTGGCGGTCTTGGTCCTGCGCAGAGTCCTTGACCTGTGCCTCAATTCCACCCAGACCCTAGCTCTTGTGCTTGGCTCAATTTCATTCACATCCAGTCTCTGGTGAGAGTTTCTAGTCCCGTACGACCTGAGTCCTTATTCCATGCCCCAATTCATCGCGGTTCCTTACTTTTGTCCTTCACTCAATCTCATTCACATCTAGTCCCTATTTTGACTAATTTTCTGGAACTCGCAGTGTTGCAGTGTTACCAAATGAATTCTTTTTTTTTGTGCTTCATCTATCAATCATACTTATTTCGTTAATTTTTTTACAGGTATTCATCAAGTCTGAACTGAAAGTCGGCGTTATCTATGTGAAAGAAGGCCAATACGCCGAAGAAGAAATTCTAGATAATAACGAAAATAGTTATTTATTCAACGAATTTTTGAGCGTATTGGGAGATACCGTTAGTTTGAAAGGTTAGTTTAATGTACATATATATACGCGCGTGGGTATGAAGGGTAATACCTGCGGAAGGGTTAGAGGGTGTACTGTTTATACACGGTGTACTGCGTTTAGCGCGTCGTCGTTGTACCGAAACGAAAACGAATACGGCGCGTAACGAAGAAAAGGCGAAGCCACCTCGAACTCGTGTCTCGGTAATCGAAATTTGACAGTTCATATGAGAAAATACATCCTACGCTTCGTTATTTATTTAACGAATTTTCAAGCGTGTTAGTAAATACAGAGTCAAGACCTCGATACGTATTGTATAATAACAGTAGAGGTTAAATTTCGTTTTCGCGTTTACGAAAGAAATTTTAATTTTTACGGTAAAAAATGAGATGTTTTTTTTTTCCCCCAGAAATGTACAGACTTGAGAGGAAATCAATTTTCCGTTTGCCTTTCTCGTTCGAGGAAATTAATTATTTAGCTTCGCCTTGTATCGAGGCTCGATGGAGATGTTGAATATTCGTATATTTTTTTACCATCGTTCGTGAACGATTCGTTCCGCGTTTATATTTTCGTAGGAATTTATTACGCGTGATAATGGTTTCAGTCTGGTGAAGTTTATCCGTAAAACGTTTCACGATGCGTGTTCGGTGCCAGTTGCGCCAATTCAAAAAGCGACGTGAGTGTGAATGCAAGAGCGAGTAGTGATGATACTCAGATACCTGTACATATGTGAAATTGATTCAAAGCAACCACCAAGATATCTGATAATTATTTTAATTAATAATCATCACGCCAGAACAAGCGAACTGAATTCGTCAAACTTTGAACCTGGTAAATTACTGGTGATTTTGGTAAATACTGAAAGTTAATGGTAAGTTACCGAAGAATCGCAAATTTATGGTAAATTATCAATGGTTACTAACTGTAAATCAACAGTAAATTACCGTAAATTGGTGGTAAAATACACAAACTGACGGTAAATTACTACAAATTTATGGTCAAATCATTGTAAATTACCGGTAAATTGCATACATTGAATTACTGGTAAATTATCATGAATTACTGGTAAATCACCATAAATTATTGGTAAATTACAAGTTACCGGTAAATTTCCACAAATTACCGGTAAATTACCATCAATTACAGGTAAATTACCATCAATTACGGGTAAATTACCACAAATTACCAGTAGATCACCATAAATTACTGGTAAATTACTACAAATTACCGATAAATTACCAGTAAATTACCATAAATTACTGGTAAATTACCACAAATTACCGGTAAATTACCACAAATTACGGGTAAATTACTACAAATTACCGGTAAATTACCACAAATTACCGGTAAATCACCATAAATTACCGGTAAATTACCATACATTACCAGTAAGTTACCATAGGAATTTTAAACAATGGGCCTTTGTGATGTCTGATGTTTACCTTCTCCCTCTTCCCCTTCCTTTATTTTCTTGAAGTGAGATGGATTTTTGTTGGGTGGGGAATTTGTACCTTCAATGCCTTGAAGCTCGAGTTCAGTTTCGCGTCAGCCATCAAGGCGATCGGATGGTGATTTTTGATGTTTGTTCGTATGCTAATTATCAAGGTGATCTGACGTTGCCATTGTTCGCTAAGTTTATAATTACGAACGATGTTTATTATTTTTTTAAATTAAAGTTAATTTTTCCTTTTTGTTTTCAGGTTTTGAAAAATACCGCGGCGGTTTAGATACAGTGCACGATCTAACGGGAGAATATTCAGTTTACACCAATTGGAGGAATATCGAAATCATGTTTCACGTCTCAACGTATTTGCCGTATGAGAAACACGATCCTCAAAAGGTAAGAGAAAACGTAGATTTTTATACCCGCCAACTCCCCGTTGAAGATCTTGCCCTTTAACCATGGTGAATTAGCCTTTGACGCGGAATTTTATTTCGACGTCAAAAATCGATGAAAATGATGCACGCGAAGTACCGAATAAATCGAAATCGCGTAAAAAATATTAAATAATCGGTAACGTATGCCCGTCAATTTTATACCGACCGCTGGGTTGTAGCGATAGACGTAGGTTTACGCGGAACGTTGTTTTTTTGAGTTAACGCAACGGTGGCGCGAATGCGTTTGTCTTCCGCTAGTACTAGCGGAAAATGTATGCTTCACGGTTACAACCGTTTTTCTTAGTAAGAACGTCCGTGCTTGAGCGCGCATTTCTCGCTAGTGCACAGTGGCCGGAATCACTTGACGGGAACCGCTTCTTTAGCGCGAACGCTCGTGCGTCGGTACAACTTTCTCGCTAGTACGCGGTGGCCGGTATCGGTTGACGGGCGTGTGTTGACTTTTTTTTGTTTTTTTTTTTCGCGAAAATATCGATTTTTTTCGGTGCATTATGGAGTTTTTTCTTCTAATTAATTTTTTAATCCTGTTGAAAGTTTCTCGTCGCAAAAAATTTATTCATTGAGTTGGCTCTAAAAATGTCGTTAAAATGCCTTTTAGAAGATTTTGGTGTGCGCAGAAGCTCTTAAAATTGTAATTTTCAGCTTATACACGCACGTTTCTCATATAAGCACGTTTTTTGGTAATGTCATCTCTGCTTTGAGGGGTTGGGGCGTTGTTTGAAAATTTTAATAGCGTTTTAGGGGGTTGAAACGCTTGAGATGATCTGAGAAAATGTTTCATTGAAGTAGACAGCCCCAACCTATGACTAAAATTCGAGGTTATTTTTAGTTGAAAATTCGCCGAAACTGAAATTAACCCTAAAGCAATATTTCTGCGGCTCGGACCTCTTGAGCGATCATTGTATCGTATTTTTATGAAAGGCGCACTAATTTCTTTTTCTTTTTTATGCTTGCAGCTTCAACGAAAAAGACATATCGGAAACGACATCGTTTGTGTGGTATTTTTAGAAGCGGATAACACGTCGTTTTCGCCATCTTGCATCAAATCGCATTTCTTGCATACGTTCATCGTAGTACGAGCTAAGCCCAAGTTACGAAGAAAGGTTACTAAATACGAGGTAAGGTTAATTTGACCTGTGCTCCTTTCCGTGATGCGAAAACTTCGTAGACGAATGTACATCGAAGTGCTTTGGCTTGGAAAAAAACGTGAAACGAGAGAATATTTTAGGTGATAAATGACATGCCTTTGCGAAGAGCGACGCCGCACCCGCGAAACGAACGTCGCGGCGCGGATACTTCGCTACGTGAGGTAATTCGCGTTAATGTCGTAATTAAAAACGGAACAGCGAACGTTGCGTGACGCGAATACGGTAATTTTTTAACTAATTCGAAAGCTGCTACGAACGTCCGACGAAATTATCCCCGTAAAGTGGCTTTTTTTCCGAGTAATAGTATCGGACGAAACGAGGCGAAATCGAGCGGAAAGCTTCGACGAGTGAGAGAATTTCAACAGACCGAAAACGCCAGCGAGGTAGAAGAGAAATTCTCGCTGCGTGAAAGTTCACGATCCAAGCCAAAGTAGGGCCTCGTGTCCGAATAAGATTTTATATGCGTCAATAAATCGTACGTTGGGCAGGTATCGGTGGTAACACGAGACGAAGTCGGAGCTTATAAACCGTACCTTTGGGAGCAATCGGTGTTTGAGAACGGGCCGATGTTTCGCGAATGGATATTAACAAAGATCGTTAACGGGGAACGAGCAAGCTATTCGGCGCCCAAATTCGCCCGCATGCAGGAACGTACCCGTAGCCAAATGCTTGAAGATCTTGTGGCGAATTTACAAAACCACGCCGAAACTGGGCAAATACCGAAACCGTACAGGTGAGTGGTGGAAAGTTTGGAAAACGTTCGATGTGATATTAACCGTGTATTTTATTTCGCAGGAGAGGCTCGTGGAGACCAATTGGCCATATGAGACCGTCCAGTCCGTTATTGGATTCGGTTCGCGATCGTTTCGAAGATTACGATCAGCTGGCTAAAGATTTCACCAAGAATTTCCTCAATAACGAAGATAACCTGGCTGCGAACGCAATGCTCTTCGACGTGGTGTTTTTAGTTGGCCAGAGTAAACAGAAGACGAAGTTTTTGGGCGTTCGAGCCATCCTCGGAGTTCGAAGCAGGTAATTGCGGTGGTGTGAGCTTGATCCCTCCCCCCTCGGGCTACGAGTGTTTTTTTTAATGTCAAATTCTATAATTATTCCCGTTCTCCGAAAGTGACAATCACAAACATTGTCGTAAATTAATGATCACGAGTTGAGTGGCATTAATTGACTATCGCTAATTATCAATTGACCGCCACCAATCGCTAATTTACTGTCAGTAATGGTTAAGTTACTAAAACTAGTTTCTAATCACAAATTGACCCTCACTAATCACTAATTGCCCATCACTAATTACTAATCACCAATTGACCACCACTAATCACAAATCGATCATCACTAATTACTAATCGACCGCCACTAATTTCTAATTGACCATCGCTAATCACTAATCGATCACCACTAATTACTAATCGACCCCCACCCTCAACTAATTAACCATCGCTGATCACTAATCGATCATCATCATTAATTACTGATCGACCACCACTAATTTCTAATTGACCATCACTGATCACTAATCGAACACCACTAATTACTAATCACCCCCATCAACTAATTAACCTTCGCTAATCACTAATTACTAATGACCACCACTAACTAATTAACCATCGCTAATCACTAATTGACTATCACTAATCACTAATTAACCATCGTCGATTACTAATCGACCATCACTGATTACTAATGGACCCACCCCACTAATTACTAATTAACCATCGCTAATCACTAAACGACTATCACTAATCACTAATTATCCATCACTAACTACCAATTGACCCCCGCAAATTACTAACTTACCATCAAAATTCACTAATTGATCATCACTAATTACAAACTGACCACCACCAATTACCAGCTTACTATCACAAATCACTAATTGACTATCACTAACTGACCACCACAATTCACTAATTGATCATCACTAATTATCCATCACTAGTTACTAACTTACCATTACAAATCACTGATTGACTATCGCTAACTGATCATCACTA
>QBDW01006353.1:0-20041 GCA_003261595.1 Maconellicoccus hirsutus | reverse complement strand
GAAAATAAATTATTTCTTTCAGTTTTATTGTAAAAGTTGCAGCAATGGCTTTATGTAAAATTGAACATTATTTTTTCCAATAAAAAAAATCAAATTTGGTTTTATCAATTAATTCGGAAGCTAAAAAATCGCAATTTATGTAGTTTTTATTATTTTTTTACCATAAATTGCAATTCTTCAACTTGAAAGTGGACTGATAAGAACGAATTTCATTCTTTATTGAAGAAAATGATATCCAATTCAACAATGCTTAAGCCATTACTGTCATTTTCACGACGGAACCATAAAAAGTACAATATTTTCCTGGGGGGGGGGCACGAACAATCGGTCACCCAGTGTAAATTATTTAAGGATTTTTTTGAGCCTCGTTGAATATAAACAGGGTTGCCAATAAAGGCGAAAAAAATACACTTTTATAGCGATAAAAAAGCGATTTTTCAAAAGCCACGTAATAAACCCCCTCGGGGTGAGATGAGAAATTTACAATTCGTTAAAAATTCTGGTAAACCTTTTATGTAAATTTTCTTTGCAATTCAAATTCTCGGTTGATTTTTCTATCCGAATGCGTCGTGAAATTAAAGTCGAAAAAAACGAATAGCACAACTCGACATCGCAGATGGAAAAAGCAGAAATGAAAATTCTCAATCGTTCAAGGACAAAGAACGTATGGTTTGGCGGAAATCATCGTATACAAATTTCACGTTTTATCGTATATCCATTGCATGGTCGATTGCGTATTTGTCACATGTTCCATGTTTTTTGTTATCTTTGTCCTCTGTAATTGCAACTTTTTAACGTGGAATTATAACTCATAGGTGTACTATGGTATTACACGACATAACAAATAAGTCGTTCGGTGTATACGAATTTTCGTATGTGATAGAGAATAATAAAACTGGTACGAAAAATTAAATGATTTATCGGAACAACGAAAACAATACGTCTTAAAGTAAATATCGCATAAGTTGTTTAAGAATTGAAAAACATCTCGTAGTTCAGTTGTGTAAATCGTTAATCATGATGGTTTAAAAGCATATACGTACATTGAATTTTATGCGCGAAAATTCTTATCCCATTTCAATAGCATATGGCATAGCACATCTTTACCCAATGGGTATTTTACCATTTGCACGAATTTTTCCATCTCATCTAATATGCGTGTTATATACAACGGAAAAGTAGATTTACATCAGTACACACGCCGAGCACAGAGCAACCATCAGACCCACAAGTATACGTATCCAGTACATATAAACATCTGTTTACACCTATATACATTATGTACCCTAGATAATACACAAACGACGCCACATACTGTAGCAATACCTATATAGATTTCTGTTCGTTTACAATTACGCGTCGAGAATTCGTGAAGTAAACCACCATCGTCGTCTAACCGAAGCCAAAGTATACCAAAAACTACGAAAACGAGATGAAACCTGCGATAAAAATAAATTAAATCCAACGCTCGGTAATATTTAATATAATTTAATCATTTTCGCTTCGAGCGATTAAACACCGCTAATCCAATAATATCCGTGCTAAGATACCTACTAACACTTAAATTTATACAGTGACAAAATTAATTTCCACGTTAAAGGCGTTAATACGAAATACAATTAACTTAACGCAAAACCACCTAATCCAATAACCGAGACGATTGCCATTGATTACCGTTGTCTTAATGCCTCCGCATCACCACCTCGACGCGAGGCCAAGTAAAAAAAAAGATTTTCACCGATTGCAAGAATACACAGGGAATTTTCATCTCGTGCTAAGTGAATTTTCGCATTTTATAACGAATTTTACGCTCTAAAAACACCCCTCGCCTAAGTGTAGACGGCATGAAAAAAAAATTAATTTAAAAACACCCAATTCTCAGCTTTCGTTTTTCGTTCGGATGTCACGTATTTATAAAAACGAGAAACGGTGTTAATCTCGATAAATGAAAAAGGCGGTGTAACTGCTGATAGCCCGAAGGTTTTTCATATATTTCCCAAACAAGCACACACCCCCATAATCGTATCGCCGCATTCAAAAACGAAGCTAATTTTTCAAAACGACATTTCCTCAGTACGTTTGCAAAATTTGCGAAAAATTAGTTCGATTGAACAAAACTGCAAAGATTCGCGTGATACAAATTAAGAGGTTTTTATTCGCCTCGCTTTTTTTATCATGTCACAACAAGATACAGCCGATAGCTATTTTTATAATAAAAAATGAAACGCTACGCAGTCGATTTTCCCTTGGAAATAAAATTTTTTAATCCGCTTATTGTTTTTTCCCCAAAGTGATATAACTGCAGGCATCAAAGTCGCCAATTTTTCCGTTTTTTTCCTGCGTATATAACGAGCTGGTTGGAATTTTGTTTTGGGGAAATAAAGAAATTAATACCGCGAAATCGAAAACATCTTTTAAAGCGTTTTTTGCCCGAGTTTGCAGTATTTTTTGTGTATTTTCCAACGGTTGTTTTCGAAAAGTTAAATGGGAGATTTTGTCTGAGAAACTAAGAAATTTCTTTGTTAATTGTTATTTTCAAAGTTTATAATGTTGATTTTTTTCGAATATTTTCAAGTATGTTGATAAAATACGTTTTTGTAATATACAACGAATCAATTTTTTTTATTCTTTTCTTTCAAAGTGAAAAAATATAGAGATTGTTGCTATCTACGTATCGCAAATTCCATCGACTCCATTAAAGCTTGATTTTTCTGAACAGGCTTCGCTAACAATTTTCATTTCGAAGTTCACAACGTTTACAAGTGACTTTTTTTTTTCAAGAATAGAGCCGCAGTGCTGCATAAATTTTGCTATAATAGCATAATTTTCCATCATCTGGACCTCAGAATCAATTATTTTCATCAAAAAACGTCAATAAAAACAAAAAATAAATTTCAATGCGATCAAATTTGAAAGTAACAAGTAATTGCTTATTGATATATTGATCTTTCCGATGAAAAACTACAAATGATGGATGAAAACATTCATGCATTCATTTACAAGCAACGAAATGATGATATTTCCTATTAAGTAGGTATATTTTTTGGATATTTAGACTGAAGTAGGTACAGAAAACACGTGGCGATCGCTGATTGGCTGATCATTGAAATTTTAAAATCCAATAAACAAAACATGACATCACGCAGCTGACGTCACGTACCTCAACAAACCAGATTTTATTACCTATTGTGATCCAGTTCCATGGAAAAGCTCGTCTTGCGAACCTTTTTCAACAACGAATTACGACGATGTGCCGATGTGGGAAAAAATCGAAAGATATGAATCATAAAATTTTGGAAATTTTTACAACCCTTTTTATACTTCGATTAAAACGTCCGAGAATTTTACACCACCGATGCTTATCCATTTTGAAATTATTTTTAGCAAGTTCACTAAAGTTTAATCGCTTCTCGTAACATTTCCACCCTCGTACTAGTTCCAGTTCATAAATGGTAATGAATACGCAGGAAAAATAGACAATAATTCTTTATCGCAGTTTAACGCAATGCTACTCCGGGTTTTTGAATTTTATTACATTTACACTACTTGATTGGATGATAAAAGTGATAAATCGCTTTATAATATTGGGGCCTTGTAGAGGATATTTACTTCTGGACAACCCTACATGAAAAGATAATGATAAAGTAACCAAACATTAAGTCATTGCGATTGGGGGATTCTCGAAGTTATTTTTGAGATAAGGCCGAAAATTAAATAGCTTTGTTGTTCGGGAGGGAGGTAAAATGAAAAATATATGAAATTTAAAATCCACGTTATATGATGAATTTCAAAATGATTTGATTCTGGCGGGAATTAAGAGGTTATGAATCAACTACGATCGTTAATACAGTGCTGGGGAAAATACTTCTCTTATCGCTTCTCCATTATGTTCCACTTGAGTAATCAAGTCACAGAGCTTATCATGATGAAGAAAATAGTATTTTCGCGATATCATCGAAATGGTTAATCGGTCAAGTATGCGAAATATGAGAATACAAACAGGTACTTACAAATCCATATCCTCTGCTTTTGCCGGTTTGTCTATCGGTAATAACAACGGCTTCTTCGATATCGCCGAATACGGAAAAATGTTCTTTAAGGGATTTATCGGTAGTATGATAGGGTAATCCGCCGACAAATAATTTAGTCCAAGTAGTGTCTTTTTGTTGTGAACTAGTTGTAGGAACAGTGAGATTAGCAGCTAAGCTACCAACCAAACCTTCTGTGGTACCGAGTATAGATGTATCTGGCGTCGCTGTAGGCATGGCTCCAGGCATCAACATATTTATTTAAAAATAAATATAAAAATTTCCTCGTGCCGTCCGTTCAACAAAGCATTCGCAATTACCGTATTAGCAACTTCACCGATAACAATGAAAACATCCAAAAACCCTCGTGATTGGATAAATCGCGAAATAAAAATACTCAAAAATTCCACCACTGAAAAATTTACAATAACAACCGAAACCGCCGAATTTTCGAAAATAAAAAAAAAACGCGTCAAAAATCAAAACAAGTAGCGCGAATCGACAAACCCAACTACAACTAATGGAACATCATAGTAACTGAAAACTAAAGCGAAACAC
Organism: Maconellicoccus hirsutus; assembly: GCA_003261595.1. Taxonomy (NCBI): domain Eukaryota; kingdom Metazoa; phylum Arthropoda; class Insecta; order Hemiptera; family Pseudococcidae; genus Maconellicoccus; species Maconellicoccus hirsutus. The sequence continues at coordinate 15,455 of QBDW01006353.1, read as the reverse complement.
AGGGTCGTCTAAAAACGAGTAGTCTCTGTAACCGAACATAAACTATGGTTATCTTTTTCTAACTAACCAAAACGTACTTCCCTCTTTGTCTGGTAGCTTCGAAAATTAGTTCTTGTCTTTGTCACACTTACTGCCTATATTTAGGATAAACCCCTGCCAATGCGCGATGCTCCCCTGCGTCGACACACGCACGCAGCTGTTCGCAATGTCGCCCCTTCGTGCTCAGCCTTTATAGCACGGTAACCAGATAAGACTCGCTGTAGGAACAAAGATGTACTTGTTTTATTTTTATTTTACAACTACGGTCGATAATTGCAAAAATAATTAAGATGTTAGGCGCACATCGGCAATTTAGAAAACAATTAAAATGTAAATGCGAAGCTGAATATTAATTATTTGATTAACTGGATTACCGGCGCGAATGTTTCAATCCGTGTTTGTCAGCGAAATTCAACGTACGCGAAAATAACTTCTAATCCTTCCTATGAATTTGAATACTTGGAAATTATGAAAATTCACGTGAAATTATTTTCAAGAATGGGAAACCTGCATCGATTAATTTGAAATTTATCGCCTTATTAGCTCACTGATAATGATGATAGGTGCTTTTGTGTACCCAAAAATTTGCATTTCAATTGATACTTAACATGAATTATTAAAAATTATGAAAAATTTTATGAATATTTTACATGATATTCGGAATAACTTCAATAATAATTTTGAAATATTTCGCATATCTTTATTTTTAACGTACAGCAAGTACTTATTTTCTGCGCAACAATGTGGCCGAATCATTTATTAATTTAATTAACATACTTATTTCCTTTATTACATACCTGTTCGAAAATATTCATAAAAACATGTCGTAAACTTTTGAAATTAGTGCATTCGAGATGCATACTTCGTGATGTAATGTTTTGCAATATGAAATTGAACAGTGTAATATCCAAATAAACTTATGTACTTCACCAACTACTACTAGCATCTAACTACCTCGACATACCGACAGACTCATTAATTTTGTAAAAATAATGCTTATAAGTGCGAGGCTATTACTTAAATTGAAATTTATATTTATTTGCTAAACATGGAATACTTGCAAGACAGTTTTTCCATTCGAATGAAACTATTAATTTGACATGCTTCTTTAAAATGCACTAGTACTTTTTTAAGTAAGAAAAACAACCATGCTAGCTCTGGCTCTACACAGTAATTTTGTCTCGATAAACAGTAAAAGTCATTTCGGAAGTAAAACTAGCAATCGTCTGTATAGAAATAGAAACAGCTGAGTAGAGTTAAAATTAAACAATTGTGTATTTTCAAACACCAAAATGTATACAAAGCATAGCACCTTTAATACCTTACTATCTCTACACATGAACCATATTTTTCATTGATGAATGTTCCCCGCAGCTTTATTTACTACGTGACACAACAAACTGTCAATAACGATCAGTGATGAATCTGTTTTCCAAAAACCTGTATACCTGTTCTGAATAGTACAATATAAACCGTTTACCTGCACACCCAAACAAGCAAATAAGGATGGTATGTTATAATAGTGTCAATAACCTCGATGCAGAAGTTTTCATTCGTTTTAAATTTATAAAATAAAATAAAAAGTACCTCGTTATTTACTCCAGCGATGCTACAAGACCATTAAAAGTATGAAAAAAATATCAACTATGTATAGCATACAGAAAATAATGAAAGCCTAAAATTCAACCAATGAATCATATAAATTTGAACCATCAACAAACAAAATAAAATATATTACAGTCCAAACTGCGCGAAGATTTAACGCCAATACATTTCAATTATAAAGCTGTAAAATTTGTCTGCAGGAAATGTCAATGTTGAATAATGAATCGCCGATTTTATTTATTTCGAGTAAATTAGATTTTAATAAAAAACTGCGAGATTTTTGAAATACCTACGCAACGTCTAAAATTACTTTTTTTCGAGATCTATCTACATGTAGTTAGTTATCTACTACCTGTTCTTTACTTACAGTACATTCAATTTCTGAATGGCAGTAAGTGTGAAAAAAAATGCAGCTGAATTGCACAATTGCACATAAGTGCTCATATTTTGTTCTTTTTTTTCAACCTCACTCATTAAAACGATGATATATTACATGGAATTTTAAATTTAGTCGTTTTAAAAAAATTGTTAACGGTGGAAAAAGTTAAACGTAACTTTGAAAATAAAACATGAATAAGTATGCTTTCGTTTACGTAGAGAGTATTTTGATAATAGGTGTTTTATAATTACTACGACTTTTTAACATTAATTTTTCTTTGCAATTATTTCATTTTTTTAATGTAAAAAAAAAATGCAACGTACAATCATTCTGGTTTTCATTACTATTTTACTTAAAACAAAAAAATATTAATTTTTTGCTTTCTTTTACTACCACGACCCCAAAAAATAGCTTTTCAATTTACTTGTTTTTTGTTAATTATTTTATGAGTATCTTGCAATGAAAAATAAAATAAAATAAAATTATATAATGTAAGTACAATTTATTGACGGAGACCGTTACTGATATTTTTAGTATGTAACTGGTTCCCATTGTTAGAATCTATCCAACTATCTAAGCTATTTACCGTACACTGTTTTTTTCCTGCAGCTGAACATTATTCACCAACGCGTTCATGACACATGAAAGAAAAAAAATAAACGTCATTCTCATTCATATTGCCGCCGTCCCTTTAGTTAGTGTTAGTATTATGTAAAAATAGATAAATCGAATTACTCTATTTTTCAATGGTCAAAACTACCCTTTGAAAAAGTAAAATAATCGATTACTGCATAATACTATGAATAAACCGGATCGTGTTTTGTTTTTTTAAAGCGAAAATTTTTAATAAAAAGTTATTGATTGTAGGATTCGGACTTTTGCATATTTTAATGCATTTGACTTTCAACATCTGATTGAAAATTTAATGTTGGTATAACCTTGATTTTGTGAGGGCATCTTTGTTTGACATTTATTTATATGTTCTACGCGATGGCGCCGATGACGTTTTTCTTTTCGGTTTTTAGCTAATATCGTTTTATCTGCTACGAGATTTTATTGCTGTTTGTATTTTCGAAAGTAGATTGTTCACTGAATAAAGAAATAAAAATTAGTTTTGGAACTATCAAACCCTTAGGGTTGAAATTTTTAATAAGTAGATAAACGTTATGTTGTGATAATCTAGGATTCTTTGTACGACGATCAATTCAACAAGCAAATCTTAAATTTAATGTTCATTTTCATGTGGCTAATTTTAATCTTGTCTAGCAAAGGGGTAAAGAGAACCTTCAATATTTCCCGATAATAATCAACCAAGTGGACAAAATTACATCTACCACGAGCTAACAATTGCATAGTTAATATCCACATACACAGCGGAAATGAATGTGAGTTTTATATCACTATAGTTCCGGTTGTTGAACCGTGACCAGGTGAATACGTATGTTATATATTGTACACAAAACACTTAATTGACTTTGGAAGTACAGTACATTCTCTCAAATCTAACGTTCGAAACGATCGGAAATCTAATAATTCAGGGGAGCGTGTACGTCAGTGTTGAAGTACCTAAATGTTATTTGCAAGACCGGAGGCTGTTATTGCTAATAATTAACAATACTATTGAAAAGATTTCAATTATTATACAACATTCTAAGAGATACTTCGGATATTGTTGACTGTTGCAATATATCAATGTATGAAGTTCTCCAACATGGAATATGGTATTTATTTACATACATAATAAACAAAATTCAGGTACCTAAGGTTTTCACGGACGTTGAATATTTTTGAATTTTCTCATTTCTTTTATACATATCACAAGATAAACAACGCGTGTGTACAATACTTAAGACTTACTAAGCCAACTCGGAGAAATAAATTTATTATCGGTAATATCCGCTCTAGGAATTTCTAGGCTGGAATGCAAATGAAAGGTTTGAGATTTACAATTTCGCTTACCTTTCTTAATGTAATACGAAATCCACTGAGTAATATAAACTTCTTCGCATAAAATTCACCCATAGGGACCATACTATACCTATAGTTCATGTATACCTACACATTAAATAAATAGGGAAGTACCATTGGACCTTACAATTTACTGCAGAAGTATGCCTAATGTACTTAATGTTCCAATGTAGGTACGATGTACTGATACTATCAACACAGATTGTTCCACCAAAAATCATTCCAATTATTTTTTTATTGACAAGAAGACCGATTTTTATTCATTCAAAATATCCATACTTTATTGATAACTATAAATTAAGTACGAGTAACTATATGATTATGATTCCACCGAAATAAAAATGGTCTTTTAAAATAGATATCCAACGTTTTATTACACTCAAGACGTAGGTAGAGGTACTCGAACTAAAATTAGAGTATTAAAATTACCAACATACTGAACTTTTTTTTTATTTTTACCTCCGAAAAATATACAAAAAAAAATAGGGTTAGGTAAATTTAAAATTAAAAAACTAGGCTATATCACATATTTATAAACGTTCAAAAAAGTTACCCCAACTACAAACTACAAAAATAAGTTTATTTCGGAACTTTTTTGTTTCGTTGAAAAAAAGTTGGTGGTATTTTTCATGTTCAAAGTGTAATAGGTATTTCACCTGACACGTGCCAAATTTTTCGAATTCAGTATCACACCTGAAGAGATTATAAATGAATGCACATTTTTTAGGAATGAAGATATATTCCACTTCCTTTTTTAAAAATGAAGCTGAGTATATAATGATAAATTTACCCAGATAAGTAGTTATGGTAGGTACTACGAGTAAGTAGGAGCTACCCAGTACCTACTTATCATTTTCATAAAATATAATAATTACACAGGTAGGTTCGTAGGTTAATTTGTATCAATGATGCATGTATCGCTTCATAATAAATAATAAAATGACTTCTTGATATTCTACATTTATCAAGTGAGCTTTATGAAGTAAACGAATAAATACCCCTTAAAAAATAACAAACGTTTGTTGTTTTTCATCCGAGTAACAAAGATGTCGTTATGAATCTAATAATAAAAAAATAGTAAGCTACCTGTATCGCATTACAAACATTCAATCAGCGTTTGTTTTTACCGAAATAGGTGAATACTTCGTTCCCGAATTTTCTTATTTATACGATTGAGATAAATTTGTATCTTTAGAAAATCAAAGAAGAACCAATATTGATTATGTAACTTATTTAACGAAAGAAATTCTGAACAATATAATCTTCGAGAAAATAAAAAAAACACGAATAAATTTTCTGGTGATTTTGCAGACGTTTAACAACAAATCATTTCGTAATTTTTTTTATATTTACTTAAAAATAAATGACGTGGAAAAAGCAATCAAGTATTTAATTGTAAATTAAAGAGGGCTAATGTAGCAGAAAAATACTAAATGTTTTCCAACATTTTAATTAATCACATTGAATATAACTCGGATAACTGGTCAGAATCGTTTAGCTACGTTATTTACATCGTTAGGTAGATATTTTAAATCAGAAAATAGCCTGTAAATTGTGTAAAAAGTATTCGCGAAAATTCTACACGTGGATGCTTACTAAGAAAAAAAAATATGAAGCTTATTCAAAAAGGATTGTTTAGTCAAGTGGATTTAATTCCAGATTTCACGAATTTGAATTCCAGCTACTTTGAATTTAGCTTAAGCCCGAATATATTAAGACTTTGGATGTTAATGAACTACGCCAGTTTACTAATCTGTATCAATATCGCGCATTGAAGTTTGCTTTGGACAAAGGGTTGAATGTAAATTTTACAGCAACTGAACCAGAAATTCAACGGAAGTATGGTAAAGCATTTAATTAACATTGCTTTTGGATTTCGAAAAAGCGAACGTTTTTTCTATCGAATTCTATGCTTAATTAAGCCATAGGTACGTTCGTATGTGGAATTTAAAAATATTTATCTTTTAAAATATTCTTTTTTTGAATCAAAGGTTATATACTTGTAACATAGACATGTGTATTGGTAGAGATAGGTAGTTAGATACCACTTTACGTTGAACACTAAGATCTAGGTAGGTAACTAGGTATTTCCTCAAGCTCTAAACTGCAAAAAATAAAAATTCTAGTTCGATTCCGACGATGTTTCTATATAGTACCTACTACCTCGTGCCTACCTTCAATAGCGTATTTAGGTACATATGTAATTATTCTGATTGTCAACAATACACATTCGATTTCAAAATTGACCACTTTTGTTTCATATCAACAACCACAGACCACATCAAAATAGACAGAATTCCTGCAAGTGAAGTTTACATAATTAAGATCGCTATTCCAATATCAGTTGAACGATATCTACAGAAAAAGAAGAAACCTTTACGTTTTATAATCCACTTACCTAATTGAAAATGAGTAATGCTAGAATAAGGAAAATCTTTCAATTTAACATTTAACTTATTCCATAAAAAATAGGTACACTATATTCTACTTACTTTTTTCGAGTTCAATTCATACTTAAACAATATAGGTACTTGGAAGTTTTTCGTTTTCTATTCTCCACTTCGAAAACCTCATTTAAAGAGGACTACTTGGCAAAAAGTTGTGCAGTGATCGAAGCAATAAGAGATGTACATATTTACAAAACGCCTTTTGAGAATTCCTTTCGTTTACAGTTACCTACATAATTTATGCGACGCTGGAAATGTTCAACGTTCGAGTCATTTCATTTATTACTCAGTTGAAATCTGCTATAAAAGCTTCAACTCATCGATGTAAAATCAAAAGTTTCCAAAATTTACTATCGACAATAAAAATCGATATTTTTTGTCGAATAGAGAATAAACAATAAAATACGCAACATCATTGTACGCAGATTTACTTTTCGTCAAGTGCGTTAAATCTACAAAATAAATAAATTATGAACGTTCATATAAATAAATTACGAAGTCATTCGTTGGAAATTAAGTGAATATTCACGAATAAATTAAACAAAAATCGACGACAGTAAAATCTAAGGAAGCCGAACTATAATTATAACTAAAAAAGAAAGTCTAAATTAAACTTAAAAAATAATCGTATTACAAATGCGATAAAAATAAAATAGTTCTGTTTATATGAACGAAATCGTAATGGAGAAATTAATAAACTAACTTGTTACGCATATGAATTCTTAATTCTAAATTAGACGTATATATTGTAAGTTTTCAATAATTTTAGAAAACAAATAAGAAAACATTAAAATTAATCATAATAGTTCGGCATGTCAAATGAGAAAGAAGTTCAAACTTCAGTTAATTAGTGTATTCTGTTGTAAAATAATCATTTTCAGCGGTCGATGTGGTGTCATTTTCTTCGTGATATTTTGGTGAATTGATTTCTGTAGTTTCACTAAAAATCACATCATCATGCTTCCCTTGCGGAGCCAACTCAGTAGTAGTTAATTCGTTTTTAAAATATGTAACATCTGATTTATAAGTAGTTTTCCTTACGACTTCATTCATGCCATCGTAAGTTCTCTCCTCGCAGGTGTACAGTTTGTATTCTTTATCTTTAAATTTAACCACTTCTTCGGTACACTTGTTTCCCATTACGTCGACGTAGTCTTCAATTTTCAGATCATTCTTTGATTCACCTTTAAAACGATCGTTTAATTTAGAACTATTAGTAGGTGTATTATTTTTCAATACTTTTGGTGAATCTGTTGAAGAAACGAATATCAATTTATCAAAACTGAATTTTTCATGTCTGTTGGTTTCATCTGTGTCATAATTGAAATTCAGCTTTCTCGAATCATCAGTTTCATTATCAGAATCTGTCTCATTCTTGAATTGATTTTCTTTGATAAAACTTGGGGTCGTTTTACTACCAAAAAACGTATCGGTGATCGGAAGAAGTGATTTTTCGGAATATACGATATTTTTATCTGGTTTTAACGACGTTTTAAATGCTGTAGTAAAGATATCGGGACTGGAGGTACTCCATGGTTTGGTCATTCTGTAATAGTTATCCGGCGTAATTCTAATCGATTCGATGTCTTTTTCGGTGTAAGATTCGAGTTCTTTATTAAGCAACTTTTTCTTAATCGTGAAATATTCACCCATTGCTTGGAACCATTTTAAGAAATTGTCATCTCTATCAGCATCTGTAATCTCAATTTCATAATTATCTTCGTTTGGCGGAAAAATAACAGTTGATGGCGGTTTCTCTACAGGAGGTTTAACTACCGACGGTTTTGGTTTCGAAAATATTGAAGGGAAGAACCATTTCTTCGGGAAAATATTAACCGAGGACGGTGAATTGAAAAATGATGGAAATTGTACTTTCTCGGATACATATGTCGCATCATTTGATTGTGGAAGAGGGACAAATGCATTATACCTATCATTTGGATTACCCGGCGCGTTGTAGAAAGCCGAGTAAGGTGGAATAATTGGATAATAATCTGGTTGATAAAGTACTTCTGGTGGGATAACTGGAATAAACTCATAAATAATAGTTTCGGTAGTTAGCTCCGGTTTTGTTGTATTTGTTGTCGACGGTATGTTCGGGGTATCATTTCTTGCCTGAATTGGATTTTGGTACCAGAGATTTGCGATGTTGAACGATTTGCTCGCATATTCCGGATCACCTGTGGTAAAAATTCGAATTTCATTTAATTGTACATTACATGGATATTGTTGTCTGTCGAGTATCAATAAATTATTAATTTTGAAGAAGAGATGAAATTTCATTTGATTAGAGGAACTCAATTATCTCCGAAAGCGTAGATACACGATATGAAAATATTCTCAAAAATAAACATTACGAATAATTTTGAAAGAACTTAAATTATTCTCGTTAAAATTTCAGCTAATTTAGTTTCTTCTGAAAATTATAATTCGTAATTAAAAATCGAAAGTTATCACATCTCAATTAATTTGAGATATATAATTTCATAACAGCGTAATATAATCACAAAGCAACGCAAAAATCATAGAATTAAAATTTCATGAACGTAATTACTTCAACACAGTCAAGTTATGCTTTGTCAAGAAAACTTCTAATTCAATTTAATATTTTTAGTGAAATTACGAATTACTTATTATAACGTTCTATCAAATAGTTCCTTTGAAATTAGATATTACCTTAGTTGCGAATATTTTTTACCGGTTTCAATTACTAATAAAATATACAACAATGAATTTGAAATGAAGAAAAACTTTGACGATTTGTCCTTTTATTAAATTTTCTCGCTACTTCTTTATTCATTTTAGACAAAATAAAAGTAGAAATTTTGATTTCAAAAATTTTCATTATTACGGTACTCTCTATTATTTTTTTCAGAAAAAAATTAATTATTAGTTGCTCTAGTAAAAAAAAATGACAGTTTCTTTATGCATGATATATCACATAGAGCAATATTGTACAATTTAAACGAAAAAATTTCAACTTACCTTTATTTTGGTATTCATACGGAAATGGATAAAACTGCTGACAAACTGTTAAATCTCCTAGTATCCCGAGGAGAAAGATTAAATTGAAAATTGAATTCATTTTAGTTGAAATACAGATCATCTTTCACCAACAGTAACATGAGAAATGACTTAATATTGAATTCGCAATAAAAATAGCATATTGATAATCCTGTTAATTCGTGAATGAAACTAACAATTGATGATTTTACGAGGTAATGATATAACATGTACTGAGAAATGTCGTATACATTTTGTTGAATACCTCAGCGAGCATTTCGTTTTTGTGATCAAATTATGTGTTATCACTTCGATATACTCGAGTAATCGCTGTTATAATCTAAACCCGAAAGTTATTTTTTGAACGAAGTAGACATAATACCAAGTTTTCATTTTAAAACTATAACCCCTAGAAAATGACTTCAATAATTTTAGCAATTTCGCACAACGTTTCGAGAAAAGAAGAATAAGTAATTTTTTTAATTATCCTGCAAAACCACCAAAAAATTGTATAATAAGTCAACAGTTTTATTCGATTATACACATGTATAATTCATAATTCAATAAACAAAATCATTTTTTTTATAAAAAAATAATTCGGTGAATAAAAAAAGTACTGTAGTGTTATAAACGTAGATCATAGATCACTTCACAATAAAATGATTTTGTTAGCTTGAATTAGACAAAAAGCAAATCTCAAATAATTACTTTAAATTCTCAAAAATAAAATTACGAAATAGAATACAAAAATAGAAAATTAATATATTCTAAAACATGAAACAGGAATAAATAAAGAATCTAATATTACTATACTTGTTCTCAGAACATGGTATTGGGATAACTTTACAATTAAAATCATTAGACTTGTTAAATTCCACTTACATAGAGTACTTATTTTAAAAATTGTACGAAAATGTTCAACATAGTGATAAATACAGGTATACATATTCTACTTTGGTTTCACAAGAAAACTTAAAGTGATCCAGTTGGAATAATAAATGAGATAGATTCACCAAATTTACCCCAACTAGCACGATTAATTTGAAATTGTATTACCCAAAATGCAATTGCTACAAACCATATTATAGCACCTATTCCGGATCTTCTTCGAAGCGTTTGAATCTCTTTCTGTTCGTTGAATTCAGGTTTAAAATTGGCTTCTTCTCGGAACCAAACGTAATTAATGGCCCACAGTACAGGTAAACAGAAAAATCCTAGGTAATAATAATAACGGCAAATCCTCAATTTTTCTGTATTATTGAGATGCGTTTTATCCATCGCGACCTGAGGAAAAACAGTGATTAAGAACACGAATTGCAGAGACTACAGACGAACATTACACTTACCAGCAAAAATTATAAACATAAGGCTAGAAAAATATAAATGTATGGTAAACGTTATACTTTGAGATAATAATTACATCAATTTCATTACAAATAATACGTTTTTAATTAAGTTTTACCAAAAATAAATTAGTTAAATTTAAAATTGAAAATATTTATTTACGTTTCGTTTCAATAAAAAAAATCAATAAATAATATTTATTGGCTTTTCATGGGACGGTACTATGTACACTAGTTTTTAACTTTATCGCTGAAACGCTAAATGCTGAATTGCTGAGCGAAATTCATCAGCGCACTCTATTTTTCAAAAATGGTATCAAAAATATTTTTCCGAATAGTAAAGGTGAAACCCCAAAAATTTTTCGTGTTTTTGCGATTTAAAAAATTTTTGTGAATAATGCAAAGATATGAAGTAAATTGTAAATTAATTCTCTATAATTTCACGTTTGGATAATCAGGTTTGTTTGTAATCTATTAAAAATGTGCTGTAATTTGTATGCATAACCATTTTTGAATTTTGAATTTATTGACAAACTCCGCCGTGATTGTCAGATTATCATTGAACGAGGTAACTTTTCATGCTGCTTTACTTACAGTTCATATGTGACGATTAAAAATTTGTCTAAGTATTATATCAAACTCTCTTTTCCCTGGTTTGTGCTTTCGTTTGGTTTTATATGTTATGAATTAATTAATTCTTATTTTCAGATCCAATGGTTTTATCTGCTATAGAAAAAACTTTCATTGGATATGGAGGTGTGATTGCGCTTGGCACTCTCGCTTTTATTGGAGCTCGTATCCATATTTACAATAGTAGAGATGATGTGTTAGCTACCCGTGAACGCATTTTCAACGAAGTCAAAAATTCTACAGAGTACATCGAAAATTACCCTCATTACACACAAGAGAGTAAGAGAAAGTTCTATGAGAAATTAGAAAGGGAAAAAAATAGAACTCAATCCGAATAGTAACACTATATTATAATTATGGACGCTTCTAAAATGCAACTTGTTCAAGATCTCGAAATTGAAATGATGGCTGATATGTACAATCGTATGACGAATGCTTGTCATAAAAAGTGCATACCACCTAAATACAAAGAATCCGAATTAGGTAAAGGTGAATCTGTTTGTTTGGATCGTTGTGTCGCTAAATATTTAGAAATACACGAACAAATTGGTAAGAAGCTTACACAAATGTCCATGCAAGATGAAGATTTTATGAAAAGAATGCAATCCGAGCAAAAGAAATAATTAGTCGAGATTTATTAGAAATTAGTCGCAATGCGTACTAATGTAGTGTTTTCGTTTTTAATCGGGTGTTTTATTGAATACCGAATTTTTTGTTTTAAAAGTATAATTTTTACTTTATAAGTATTGTTTAATTCGTGTATTTTGGAATGTTACGCAGAATGTGTTAATAAAGTACATAAATAACAAATAAGACTTGTTTTTATTTCAAGTGTACCTTTCATTTTCACAGGTGAATGTAGAGAATGAGCAGCTGAATTATGGAGATTCTCAAATGGTTATTTAAACGTAAATTATTTGAAATGAAAATAAAAAAGAATAATTCAGTATACCACAATCTTATTCAATTTAAAATAAAACATTATTCAAGAGCCGTTTTTAAATTCTAACGGAATGCAAATACGAAACAATAGATATGTTTTTATGGGATGGCAAATAAATGATTTTGCAAATCTATATGTGACGCTTTATTGAAAATTTATTAATAACAAAACGAAATATAATACAGGTAATATAATGTATAAATTCGTTTCATTTTTCTAAAGACATAATATGACATTATGTTTTATCCGAATTTCGAGTCTCTGAGCGTGAAATGAATATTGAAGAACCGTTTAAAAAGAATTGCAGATAAGATTCTTGAATAATACGTAACAACGTTATATTTCAGAAGCAATAACTGTAATAGATGATTTGTGAGATAATTTTATTATCGAAGAAATTTATTAACTATTTTACTAACTCAGTTCTGCGCCTCGTGTATGGAAATAGTTTTTTATGTAGAGAAACCGAGATTTTTAAGTATAATTACATCGATTTATTTATTAAAAACATTTTTTTTTTGTATGGTTCGGTATTTCCACATTTTGACGCATTATTCGTATCATTTTATTGAAATCTGCCTTTTCTGTTTACTTGTAGAAAAATAGAAATGGAAAAAAATGCACATTAACATTATATTATTAAAATTATTTTATTTTTAAATATCAAAAAGATTCGTGTTTCCGCCCGGGATCGAACCGGGGACCTTCCGCGTGTTAGGCGGATGTGATAACCACTACACCACGGAAACAACTGACTTTCTAAAGAAAATTTTAATCTTTCTACCCGATGTATTACTTTCAAATGCTCTTCAATTTCATTTATCCTTTTCTAAGCATACGATGAGCTTAAAAAGTTTAAATATCTCTGTTTCCGTTCGAAATCAGATCGGAGATTAACCGAAGTTCCGACGAATTCCGATAGACCTCTCATGTGTTGAGCAAAAGTGATAATCACTACCTACTACACCTCAAAAATACCTAACTTAATCATTTATAATTTACAATTAAGATTTTGAATCATCAGTAGGTAAATTCATAATTACTTAAAAATTCAAAGTTGAATCATTCATACGATTATGAATAAACTACATACTAAGCAAGTTACTTCCTACTTACTACTTACTTCATATTTATATGAAAATAAAATCTAGGTAAATCTATTGATAAGATTTACCTACATTGATAAGATATGCCTACATTGATAAGATTTACCTACATTTGTTATCAAATGAACACATTATTTTTTTGCATAACATTGAAAATTCAAGTCGAAGATTTCTTGAATAATTACTTCAAAATGAAAAATGATGAAAAACAAGAACTAGGAGAAGTTTGCGTTGATAGAAAAAATCATCTTTATTCGATGTAGGTGAAATACTTGATACGAGTACAACCGAACAATTCATCGTTTTTTGTTTTTCGTGAAAAATTATTATCGAGCTATACCCGTGAAATTTTATTTAAAATCGAAAACGAAACATTATAAAAATGTGGTTATTTTATGTCAAATGTAAAGTCTTAATCGGTCTAGTGGAAAGAAAACGGCTACATTTTTTTTCTAATCCCTCAAGATTTATATTTTTTCATTTTCTCCACTTTTTTTTTAAATTAGGAAGATCGTGACCGTGTAAATTGATGGAAATCTTAACAAGTTATTCTTTGTTTACGTGCTTGGATCAACATTTTTCTGGCGCTTTCGTAATTACACCAGCATTAAGAAAATAAACGAAGTGGAGACATTTTTCAAAATGAAGTCGAGTAGGACCGCTTCAAAGCCTGACTAGAGAAAATGAACAGGACCCGTTTTTTTACGATTCTACTTAATCCCGCACTTAATTTTTGCTCTTAATATTTTTGCATATTTTTCCCTCGCTATATGATCATCAATATCTAATCCTTCTTATAGCGGTCCTTTTTCTCCTGTTTTTCTTCGCAACATCATTATCATTTTTTCTTAGCGAGTAATTCGGCGCTTTTTTCCCCGACGACAATCTAAAATACATAATTAACAATGGGGTACAGAACACTATTTCTGAAAAAAATCATGCTAATAAAGTAAAAAATTAGAAATTGAACAAAACAAACCGCATCATTCGACCCCATAGGAGCCGAGGAAAAAAATCCCAAAGTTTGAGTTTTCCGCAACCGCCAAAAACGGCGCGTTTTTTACGGAACACACGTGTGACGTCACTACCTTGGAAACGCGCGTTGGCTATACGCAAATTAACGTTATCGCGTAATTCATTTGCTAATTACGCGAGAACGCGGACACTTACAGCGTTGCCCGTGGGCTCACGATTTAGAGGAAATCTTGAGCTACACGGTGTTTTTTTTATTTTTATTTTTCATTCCATAGAAGTCGAGATAAAGCTTTGTAAAGTTGGCATTAACGGGATGCGATACGGTTATTTTGGATATGAAATGATTTTTTTTCGAGAAAAAAATTGTTTAATAAAAACTTCTCATAGAATCGGTCAAAAACATTATCATAACCAATCTATGGAAAGTTCTGAAGGCAAAGTTGTACGCTAAGGCGTAAAAGGGGGCTGGTACCTCGAAAAACGCATCTCTGTCCAGTTTTTTGCATTTATTTGGCTGGGACTACATTCTACGAAAAAGAAGTCTATTGCAAAATTGAAATTCATCAAATTTTCCGCAAATTCGACTTGCAAAATAAGTTGTAGAAGGGGGCTGGTACCTCGAAAAAGCATTTTTATGCTGCTTTTTACTTTGCTATGGGGGAATGACCTCTGTGTGAAAATAGTAAATTTCTACATGAAAGCACATCAAGTTCAAGTTGCGTGTCAAATCATACCAGGGGCTGGTACCTCGAAATAGCACTTTTATGCAGCTGTTTCTTTTTATTTTGGGGGAGCAGCTTCTGTAATAAGGTAATAAATTGCTACGTTGAAGTAAATTATGTTTTCCACGAAATAGTTGCGTATCAAGTCATACAAGGGGGCTGGTACCTCAAAAAATGTGCTATTATACAACTTTTTGCACTTATCTCAAGGGGAAAGACACTTGCCCCCTTCTACAACTTATTTTGCAAGTCGAATTTGCGGAAAATTTGATGAATTTCAATTTTGCAATAGACT
>QBDW01006351.1:0-14706 GCA_003261595.1 Maconellicoccus hirsutus | reverse complement strand
TTTAAAAGAGTTGTGTTTATTTGAGAAAACCGCTGATAGGCGGAAATTGTACGAGTATACGCGTAATAATGAATGAGAAATGAGAATGAGCGACGGCGTTCCGTCGATTAGAATAAATTTCGAAGGTAATACGGAAACTATACCAGTGTGGGAGTGGGAGAGGGAGAGGGAGAGGGAGCTTCTGTGTTGTACCCAATAACGTTTGGCTGAAAAAGCTCCGGCAATTTGTTTTCACGTGTGAGAATTCCATTACCTTTACGCGCGTATGAGTTACGAGAATTTTAATTCGTTTTGCAATTTAGTACCATTTCGTTGTACAACAACTACGCGTACAACTATAAATACGAGTACACGTTTGTTGAATTGTGTACGGTTGCGTTTTGCGTTTAACGAGCTGGAATCATGTAAATTGTTGCCGTTAAGGATTTTATTTGTTTGAAAATTCTCTCGACTCTCGGTGCGTGGATGTATCGAATTTCGTACGAGACGAAAATTTGTTGGCCTCTCGAATTTCCTACCACATAGGCCTACGTACTTACTCGTACCGTGTAACGAATAACGATATCTCGGTTCCGGGAAATTCTTCTACCATATGTCAGGCCTATTATGAGTAGGAAATTGCGGGCTTGCTAAAAACGCGCGTTATGCCAAATATCGGTATAGGCCTATGTGTATGTGTATGTGTATGTGTAGTTGTGTACGCGTATCTCCGATTTGCGATACGATATACGCGACACGCGTATAACACAACTCAGACTGCTCGATGCCTCGATGGATTGGGCTCGGGCATTGGGCGAAACCACGCGTCGAAATTCGATTTACTCGTACCAACTCTTGGTACCTAACTATCTACTTTTTCGACGTGCGCTAACCAACCGCAGCTCGACTCTTTGAACGTGACAACGTGTACCGGCAGCCGGCAGACGCTTTTACGCGTACTTCTACTTACCCTCGCCTCGCTCCGTAAAGAGGTCTTAATTGCAATTAAAGGTTTGGCGAAGCTTTCACCATTCACCTACACGGGTCTAGTCTACCATCGAGGGAGAATACTCGTTCGTAAAGAGCCAGCGAGAATATAAAAATGAATTTTATCGCCGGAACACGTTTATTATAAACGAAGAACCATGTTCGAGGTGATTACGAGTATTTCGCTTGGTATGTAAGAGCTTTTTTCCCAAACCCCGCGGGAATACTTAGGCTGTACGATTCGTGGTAATCGCAGGATACGCGTTTACTCGTACGTGTACGTGTACGTGTATGTGTATGTGTACTCGTACCGTGGGTTTTTTTCAATTTCCACGCACGCTACGTTGCATTTTCAACGATTAATCGCCGCAGCTGCAAATACTCGTAAGTCTTGGCCAGCAACGGTTGAGAAATTTTTTCCGCGTCGATTACGTTTTTCGAAATTAGCCAACGCCAGATACGAGTAGCCTATTATACTACGAGTATACTGTATTATACTCGTACTATTTATATACAATGTAGAATGTACAGTACGTATTTTTTCGACGTAATTTTACGAGTTTTTAAAACTCGTTAGTAGAGCATTTTTTCATTTTTTCCTGCTCGCTTACGAGTAGGCTAGGTACCTCTACTCTACCTACGAGTAAATGTGTTTTTCGGAGCTACGAGGTATTTTGTTTTCTCGGCCGTGGCGTGGCGCTCGCCAAATTAATTTCATAGTCGTCGTCGATAAAGGGTGAATTTATGTACTGCGAGTATTCTAGTATTCTACGTGTTAACGTTGTCGTTAAACGTCGTTAAACGTTCGACGTTGCAAAAATTTCATCTCGTAGACGCGCGCAAAAAAGTAACGGAGGCGTGATTTTATTAAAAAATATCACAACTATTCTAATTTGGTATTTTGCCGCGTCAAACATGTAAAAATCAAAAGCTAAACGTCGCGTCGCCTTTGCGCCAATTTACAACTACTCGTATTTCTATTACTCGTATTACCGTATACGAGTATGTACTCGTAGTTTCGTTTGTAAAGCTGTAAATACGTAGCTTGCGTTTTGGTGGTTTCGACTTTTGAAGGGTGTTTTTGTTTACTGTGCGCACATTTGTACCGGGAAATGTCAAAATGACATAGGAAAAGGTACGAGATTAAAATATGTACATTGTTTTTACATAATGCCTTCGCGATGAAAAGCCGGTTTCGATTTAATTAAATAATCCTTTTGAAATTATACCCACGATTTTTTTCCACGTCGAAAAAATTTCCCAACTGAAATACTCGTTCTATTCGCTTTAAACAAAAATACGCATTTGTTTTACAAATACAGTACCTACTACCTACTTCGAAGTACCTGCGTAAGTTACATATGTATAAGAAAAAAAAAAAAAACTTGTCGAAAAAATGTCACGCTGTTTTGTGAACGCAACGCAACGCAACGCAACGCAGTGGTGGGAGGGGGCGAGACGGCGGCATGTATGACCTTGACAGCGGCATTCATTCACCAGACGTGAAGCTGAGTGCACATGGTTTACGCGTTGTTGTTTTCTTTAATAAAGCGTTATCGATGTTTTATTTCAGTTTCAATCAATCGTCGTGCAATCCCAGTGGTTGAAATCGTTGAACCAGTGAACGTAATAAATTTGACATGACTGGCAACAAAGATTGGTTTACGACGACGCCCAAAGTTATGTCAGCTAATATTATTCAAAGTAACGCCAGTATAGACACGGAAGCTCAACAAAATATACCGCATGAAATACAATTCAACGAAGGCCACGTCGTAACCATTGTTGTATATACAATTTTAATCATCATATCGTCCATTGGCAATATCACCGTACTTTTGGCGATGTGGAGAAGAAGACGGAAATCACGTACTAGGATCAATACGATGTTGATGCATTTAGCCATCGCGGATTTATTAGTAAGTAAAGGAATACATAAATACCTACTTCGTTATTTTAACACGCGAGCGTTGTTTGCAATTTGCATGTACCAGTCTCGCGAAATAATCATTTTAATAGGCTACCTAAAATGAAATCAACTAAACTTATTCCCGATGAATTTCCCACAAAAAATGTTGTACCACATAAAGGCTGTAAATCAGTCAAGCGTTTGCCCTACACTTCAATTTGTAGCAGGGAGACGATTTATGACTCGAAATGTCAATCATACGTTAGGTCTTTTGATATCAAGACATAGGCTATATGGCTTTCCAAATTGGAAATGAGCCATAACGAAATTCAACGCGAATTTGCATCTCGGGTTTTGGGTTTGGGTAAGCCAACAATCAAAAAATATAGCATTTCTCAAGAGAATTTCGAGTAGGCCTGTAGGTAGAGGTACCTAAACTTTTAGTTAGAACAATTTGAATTTCATCGCTAAATACGAGTACGAGTACGAGTACGAGTACGAGTATGTGCGAGTATAAGACTCGTATTATGTAAATAGTATTGGTTCGTTGAAGTAGACATTAAATTTCTATTATAAATTATTGCACGCTCGTTGGTTACGATGAAAAATCAAATTATTTTACCTAGCAAAGTGTAGAGGGCTTAATTGCCTTCATTTTAATAAAGGCCATTACAAGAACACGATTAATTTTTATACACCCGTAAGTCATCACCAAAACATGAAAAATACTCGTAAGATTGAAAAAGTCAAATTACAATCATTGTAAAAAAAAAAAAAAAAAACAAACGTCTACATGTCGAGAAAAAAAACACCACAAAGGGCTAAATTGTCTATATTTTATATATGAAAGACATTACAAGAAGATGAACACAAGAGTAAAAAGGGAAGGGGTGCAAAAACCTAAAAAGTTTTTTGGAGAGGTAGTCCACTAAAAATATCGAAAAATTCGTTTTCAAGCAGATACTGGTAATTATCGTAAATATTACTGTTATGGTAATTCCCAACTAGCAAAGCTAGTTACAATATATTAGCAAATTAAATTTTTAAATTAATTAAATAATTCAATTTCACATTTTCTAAATTGAAAACTATTAATATAAATCATAAGTGTACCTACATTATATTATATTGAAATAATAAAAATGCAAGAATAAAAATCACTGTGACGACAAGTCCTTTCGGTATCACGTTATACGAGTACGAGTACGGAGTACCTGCACTGTACCTATACCTACTACCTAAGTACCTAGTGTACCTAACCACCTATACGAGTACAAGTATACATACTCGTATCTTGTTACAATCCAGCCACATGCATACATATTACATAGACACATAGTACATAGTACATACGTATAAACTGGTATTTTCCGTAGTTTTTGTCAAAGTGTAGGAAGTTATGTATCAAACTCAAAGGTACTGTACTCGTACTCGTACGTCGGTCGTCGAGACAGATAACTCGGGCGCTACGCGCTAATTTTAAACGCACCATGTTTACAGTTGTTTACCATGTTTACAGGTTACGTTTTTAATGATGCCTTTGGAAATATTCTGGGCAGCGACGGTGGAATGGATCGCGGGCGATGCCATGTGCCGGATAATGTCGTTTTTTCGTATATTCGGGCTGTATTTATCGAGTTTCATCATTATATGTATCAGCGTCGATAGGTAGGTACTAGGTAGTAGATAATTAGGTACGAGTACTAGGTAGTGGCCAGACGATGGCGACGACGGCGACGACGGCGACGACGGCCAGTATTCAGACGCGTGTTCCGTGTTCTGTTACAGATATCTTGCGGTGCTGAAACCGATGAATTTATACCAAGTTGATCAAAGAGGCAAAATCATGCTGACTTCGGCGTGGCTCGCGTCTGTTATTTGTAGCGCCCCGCAGGTACGTGTTTGGTGTGCGTGGTTTTGTATGTAACTAACTATGTAGTTTGTAAACATCAGTCGTACACCGTACACGTGTCGCAGATATGCAGATGTGATCGACTCGAGTGAGATGCAGTAGGTGATACTGTACACAATTACTCGTATTTTCATGTTCGTTTGCTCTCGAAATGCGCTTCCACAACGAATCTGTAAAGGATTAGGATTACATGCTTAGTTCAAATTCGAATTTTCCACTTGCTGATTCGTCAAAATTATTTTATTTTATTTTTTTTTGCAATTTTTACAATTGAAATGAAATAGGTACGCGACTACGCGCGTAGTAAGGAAGTAAAAGCTGCGTATGAAATTTGCAGTCCCGTAACTAGCCCACGGTAACCAGCGTATTGCTCTGCTGACAATTTCCCCCATTTTTAGTAATTAATTAAAAACCTGTTTTTTGTGATTGATGCGTAAAAAATTTTCGTCTCTTTTATTTTCAATTTTTTTATTTGAATACGAGTATCATTACGGCCGCGGCCTCGCAGAAAAGCCGGACACCGACACCGACACCGACATTGATAACCCGCAAAATTATTATTTTGTGTACCTGCATAAGTGCATAAGTGCACAATGCACATGTACGAGTATAACTCGATGATCAATATTTTTCCAAGTTGGCCACTTTACTTGAAAAGCACTTTAAAGCACCATTTTTGGGTCAAATCGAAAGATAATTTTTTTCTAAAATATTAGTTAGAAGAAAAAACTTGGCATGATTGTAATGTAAGCAAAAAAAAATCGAAAGTTTTCGCGCAAAAAACAAACATCGAAAAATCACGAGTGTTACAATGTTACATTCGTCAAGTTGGTGTCGGCAGATCCACCTTTACGCGTTAATCCCGTTGGCCGTTCTCTAGTCCTTCTGCAGTCACACTTGGTGAAATTATTCATCAACGGCACTACCTGCCACTGCCAAGCTCAACTGATAATAAATCGCATTGTTGTGATTATGAAAATAGCAACGCTATAATGAAAAGAAAAGAAACACAACTAAGACGTTTTGATCTGAGCAGAGAATAACGTGTGCCTTCATTTTCAACAACTTTTCTCCGAGTACACATCTTATGTACGAGTACATACCGCATAATATGTGTACTGTGTACACTACTTCTACTTACGTATTTGTAATTAAAATTTTTATTTATAAAAATTCTCCGCTGCAATTCGTTAGCAATTTTTCCCAATATGTGCTCGTATGTGTACAATTTGTCAAGAAATTTCATTCATTCTTCGCGTATCCGAATACGCGTAAAATGACGGGTGTAGCATAGACAATAGACATTTCACTTCACCTGAAAATATATTGAAAAATCGCGAACTCAGTTGATACCGGCGGCGTCGGCGTGTAGTGTATTAGCGCAACATGTAGGTACTAGGTAGCTAGGTAGCTAGGTAGCTACTAGCTAGGTACAGTACATTGTACACGTACACGTACAGTACCTCTACCTACTCTACCTACTCTATCTACGTTGATGCGTCACAACCGCGCTAGCTGAACGTACATTTCCCGCTAGCACGCGGTGGCCGGTACCTACTACCTAGAGTACCTACTATTACCTACCAACTTGACGGGCACGTGTTCGCGATTTTTCAATTTTTTTTTTACGCGAAAACTATTAAATTTTTTAGTACATCGATCTTTAAAACACGTTCAAAAATGTTTTAATGAAAAAAAAAAAGAAATGATCGGGTAGACAATACCACTTACGACCGAAATTTCAAGTCATCCGGGTTAAAATTTTACTAAAATAGTTATTCACGCTGAAGTTGCATTAGCTGGCCCTACAAAAATCCGCGTCTACGACCGATTCGCCTGAGGTAAAGGGCTACACAATTTCCTGGACTAGACACTAGACCTATTTTAAAAGCTGAAGTTTAACAACTCAAAAATATCTCGAAATTGTGTACACTTTCTCGATGAAATTCGCTCTTTTAGCGGGGAAAGTTAAGCGCGGAAAATTCTATTATTTTTTTAGATAAATCGAGATACGAGTATCAGATTGCAACAACGGTTTACGAGTATTTTAACACGCCTTAAAGCGACGTTTGCGTTGGTGAACTTTGCTACGACAACGAGTTTATTATTTTCAACTCCCTCTTCGTCTCTTTTTTTACTTTATCGATAACGAACGCTTCTTTGAATACTGCATGTTTATGTTTATGTTTACTTCGCATTTCAGAGCATAATTTTCCACGTGGAATCGTACCCGAAGTATCCTGTATTCAAACAATGCGTCATGTTGAATTCGTTCCCGTCGAAATATCAAGAATTAGCGTATCTTTATTTAGGAATGTTCGTTATGTACGTGTTACCACTGATCGTGATTATATTTTGTTACACGTCCATAGTGATCGAAATATTCAAACGATCCACCGACACGAATCTAGGTAAGTTGTAAAAATAATTTACACGATAAATGCCGAAAAAAAAAAAAAAAAAAAAAAAAAACGTGTTGTTTCGAAAGTTTGCGAAGGTTATCGTCTATCGCGGAGTCGATAAGCAGCAATAATTTTCGTAATTTTGTCTGCACATTGTACGCGGATTACTCCTCCAGACTATTTAATTAGAATTATCGGAAAATTAAATTTCGTAATTATCTAACCCGGTTGAAATGACATTTTTAAGCATTTTTCTTGATACGTGAAGGAGCTCTTTTCGTCGGGTAATTTTATCCTCGACCGAGCATCGAGTAAAAAGTAGGAAAGTAGTTGGTATTTTATTGAAAACATCTCGAACAATTGGTTTTGATACGAGCGACTGAAAATTCTAGGTGAAATTGAAACGTGAAGAAATACACATTATGAGGTACATACTATATACTATACGAGTATACTACCTAGCTTTGATCGAGTCAAAAATATGCAGATACCAAGGCGAAAGTAGTTCTTTGAAAAAAAAAAAAAAAAAACGAAATTAAGGTAAGACACGAACGATAAATGAATCGGGAACGAAAAATATAAATTGTCGAATTCGAAAAAAAGTACCTATCATTAATTTGTGTAAAATTTCAGTTATAAACAAAGAGGAAAAAAATCACGAAAATGATAAGATCTGAGCACAGAAATCGTACGAGTCAAGATTTATGGAAATTTTAATATTTTTACGAGCTCTAAGGAAGTAAAATCGTAAAATTCTCGTAAAATTTGTGGCAAGTAAGGCGAATGGAAAAAGAGGCTCGTTTCCACGACGCACTTTTTGCGTAATAAAACGTTTTTAATTTTCCCAAATGACGAAAAAAAATCAAACCATAACGATGGTTTTTCAAAAGTGTGAAGATTCGATGTACGAGTAAAATCGCCGGTTGAAGAGGCCCCTCTTCTCGAAACGAGAAAACCTCATTCTTCGCCGAATAAACGCTCCAACTTGTTAATCATTTTGAAAGTTATATAAGGTTAATTCGTTTTTAAAACGAAATTGGCTCGTAAATAAACACTCGAAAAAACGACGAATTCGCGTCGAACGAGAAGAAAAAAATTATCATAATTCATTCGATAAAAGAAAAAAAACGTAAATTTACTCTCTCGATAAGGAACCTTTTTTTTTTTGCAACGATTAAATAATAAAAATTTCCCGAGTTCGAGTCAGGCGTACGGTATAAAACGATAAACTTATTGTTTGGTCGTAAAAAGAGTAATCTGTTTTGAAATCAACTTTCGGCTAAATATCGTCGCAAAATAACGGCGACGAAAAAGCGAGATTTTTCGGAAGCTTTTTACGATTTTTTTTGCTCGCGAATTAATCTCCAAAAAGCTTATCGATATCGAACAGATCTTACTTAAGTTACTTGTTGCTAATACGTTTCACATGCGAATGCGAAATGCGAATCTACGCAGCGAAGCGAGGCGTTTTCCTACACGTAGTCTCCAAAATCGTGGTAATTAAGCGAAAGCGTAGCACGCTTTTCCAGCATCGTTTTTCGTTCTTAGGATTGTAATTAACGCTTCCACGTTGAACGAACTGCCTACGCGCGCTTATTCGATTCGCTGTAAATAAAACGTTCTCTTTTCATTAATAAAAGTACCAGCGTTTTTGATCGGAATATCTCGATACTCGAGTCATAGGTATTCGTGTAAGTAAGATACGAAAACAAATTAGGTACTCGAAGCGTTTCGCTTTTATGGAAATTGCGTACTTGGGACGCTGCGATATAGCGGAAGTAGATAATCCGTTTTTCAATCTACACCCGCAAAGAATAGGCCTACGTATTTTTTCGAGTTTCGTTCGTATTTTCTTAGCGCGAAAGCAAACGAAGATATCGCGCAGGAAAACTTCGCGAGTTAGATTCAACAGTATAAACGCGTCGAAGAAAATTCGGCCGTAGCGTTTTGTTTGGCTGCGACGTCGTTTTAGAAAATTTTGTTTGCGTATCGACAAAGCGTTTGTTATTATTATGAATGAAAGATTCTCATAGCGGAAAAGATTTGTAAGAGTATTCGAGGCGAATTGTTTATCTACAAAAGTGTGGGCGTGAAAAGAAAAATTAATAACTTAAATTGAAAGCATTCGAGAAATGAAGATGGTTTAATTTAGGAAAGATTTTTTTTTTTTTTTTTTTTTTTTACAGATAGTTTCCGTAGATCGGGATTAGGATTTTTGGGTCGAGCTAGAAGTCGTACTTTGAAAATGACCATAATTATCGTAGTGGTGTTTTTGATTTGTTGGACGCCTTATTACGTGATGTGCGTTTGGTGAGTACACGTGAAACGTTGGTAATCTTTGAAAATCTGAATAATTAATATACGAATGTTTTTCACGTAGGTTTTGGATAGATCACGCCTCGGCCAAACAAATGGATCTCAAAGTGCAAAGGTTTCTTTTTTTGTTCGCTAGCACCAACTCCTGCATGAATCCGATCGTCTACGGTATCTTTAACATTCGTACTCATCGTTCTGGAGGCGCTTTGGAACGTGGAAGAGCGTATTCTGGCAGAATATCATATGCCACTGATATACGATTACCAGCCTTGACTCTTTCTTTGAGATCAGTTGAATGACTATCTTTAAAATTAGACGAAACAATGCAAAATACTACCGCGTAATTTTTTAGCGTCGTTTGGAAACGGTAGCCTACAACAGACCTTTCTTGTCTCTCTTTCACTTATTTTTGTTTGTATTCATGTTTTATATACGTGTTTTGTATTATTCTAGTCATTTATTTATTTATTTCGTTTTGTATTTTTTTTTTTTTTTTTTTTTTTTGCGAAAACATAACCGATACTTGAATTTTTTTTTTAAACGTGTAATTACGTGTTTGTGTTACGATAATTTTCCTTTCTGTGTTGTGTAGTGAAGAGTTTTTCCAGTTTTTATTTGTTTTCATGTAAAATTTTAATAAATTCATTCATTTCGACTTCTTATTGTTTTGAAGACGCGGGCGTGGAATGATGTTGATGTTTTGTGTGAAATGTTTCTGAAACTATGAATACTGCACTGTATATCGAATTTCGATCTTGAAATTGCCCGGAGAATGTTACGTTCTGACGCCAAATTCGTGCTCAGCGACCTTGATTTAGTAACATCAGATATTTTTCGCGAAAATCGGCCGGTTAGAACGGCGATAATTAATTAATTACGATTCTACAGGTGTTGTAAGGGTTGCATGTCTATGCGCACGTAGGTAAAAAGGAAAATGCACGATGAAAACTACGTAATAAATTAATTACCGCCGTTTTAACCGGCCGATTTTCGCAAAAATGTCTAATTTTACTAAAGTGTGGTCGCTGAATACGAATATGACCTTAAAAATATACCATCGCTGAGAAAATTCCGAGATCGAAATTCGACCGGACGGCCCGGTCCGTACGTGCTAGAGCGAAACTGATGGCGGCAATCGGTTCCACGAGATCGATAGCCCATAATTTGACACTTCACGAGCTTTCTTAGCTCTTTTAGAACCCAAAATAAATTAATTTCGTAAGTGTAATTCGACAGCCGCCATCTTTGATCTGGCGACACTTTTTTTTTAAATTTTCAAAAAATTTCAAATCCGAGATATCGCGAATCATGACAAAAAATTCACGATATCTCAGAAAATAATGGTCGAAACGAAAAACCAACTACGCCATTCGATTCGGCGTGTTCAAAAACTCCTCGAACGACCTTTTTTTATTCGCCTAAATTAGCTCCAGCTGCCGCGAGAAAAAATTCCAAAAATTACGAATTTTCACTGATATGAAGCCCACACTGATTTCTATTGTTAAAAAGCTGTTATCAGTAACCTCAACAATTAACGTTAATTACTCTTGATGGTGTGAATATTTTGGAAAAATTTGACCCAATTTGCAATCGTGGGAACGAGCTGAAGAGATTGACACCACTCACCACCCGTAAATTTGAAATTTTTTTCGAAATTTTCGATTTTGCACAATCCGAACGAAGGTGGCGGACGTCAAATCAGTCAGTATACTTTTTTTTTGCAATCTTTGGAGTGTTTCAGTAAGGTTTCGAAAGATAGCGCCACGCATTTACCAAATTCTTCAAAGCGAACATTTCAAAATTAATCGTAATTTTAATTATTTTTCATTATAAGTTAATTAACTACGAGTTTAACGTGATTTTAAAACGAAAGTACCTGTGTAAATGTCTGAGGGTGGATTTTTGTAAACTGTGAATTCAATACAGAAGTTATTAACAAGGGGAACTCGCTGCAGTATTTTATGGTGAAAATCAAAATTGAAAAAAAAAAATGATACTACCTAGTTTAATAAATTTTAATACGGATAACAAAAATACTGTAATAATGAAAAAATTTAAAAAAAGGTATAGTATACAATTAATCTTCAACAGGAATATCCAACAAATTATACAAACTATTCAACATATCAGGTTTTTTAAATCCTTTCACTTCGATATCTTTTTCAAGAAGAAATTTCTTGAGTACCGGAACTGTGAGCTTATCAGCGAAACCTTTTTTGGCCATTTTCTCAACATATAACGGATCATCAGGGTCAATTTTGGGTATTTTAGTTACACGAAACTTATTCGACTCCAACGAACTGTTATATTTTCTTTTTTTATTGATTTCAATTTCAGAATCGTAACCGTCGGGATAGAACGCTTGCAAAAAACATGTATCCAAACTAGCCAATCTATCCGAAATTTGGTCAAAATCACGAAGAGTTTCATCTTCCACTTCACGTTTATCTTGATCCAGAGCCAAAGCTTCAATATTGGCCCAATGATGTTGTACTTTGGGATTGGTAATACTTTGAGTAGTGTAATTTTTTATAGTCAACTTTTTGACAATGCGTTTACACAATTCGACGCGATCTTCGCTTACGGAGACTTTAGGTGGTAAAGAAATTTCGCGTATGTTATCAGCATATGGTAAATAAATGATATGGAAACCTGGAGGCATAACTTGTACGTTTTGTTCACATTTTTCCAGTTGAGGTACCAAAGCAACTAAATTTGAGCGACCTTGATCACGAGTTACGTAACAGCACAAGGCGAATTTTTGCTTTTGCACGCATTTCTGTAATAAAGCTGTGAATAAAGATTTACTTCCTTTAATCATTTCATCATTCGGATAGATGAAGGAAGGTTCTTTGATATGGTGTTCTGGCTGTAGATAAGCTAGCGATTTAAATCCGAGTAAGGTTAGACCTCGTTTGCCACTCATTTGTAAAGTATTTACTTCCTCGTTATTAAAAGTAACGTTTCTGTTGCCTACTTCGACGCTTTTATTGAGATCGGATTTCAACAAACGTTCGCCTGTTTCGGTGTTATACGTTTGGACGACGCTTTTCAACGGCTCGTTAGATTTACGATCTAGTTTCATTAATGGTGGTATGTTCAAACGACGATACAAACTGTAAACTTCGACCGCGATACTTATATCGTTACTGAGATTTAAACTTATTCTGCCCCAGCTCCTTTTTTTGTAGTCTTTACGATATGTACGTTCCAACAACTCGTTCACTTTCAATTCTCTGTTGACTAAATCGATATCTTCGCCGTTAACAATTTTTAAAATCTCTTTGAAAAACTTATCGCCGCTAAATGAATCACCAAATGGAAGAATATCTAACTGGATTCCCAATCCTGCCAAATCATCCGCTTTCTTCCGAACTTGATGTTGTTTTCTGGTATCATTTCTGTGTGGTTCGTCGTCACATGTCATTAACACGATTTTTTTTGTGTTAACTTTGACGGTGCATTTATTAATTAATAACGAAGAATGCCATAGAACGTCCGACAAAGAGTAATTATCGTTATGACCATAAACAGACGAGAAGTTCCCATAATTAGGTGATTTGATCATATGCTCTATTTTCTTCACGACATCGGCGTCCGGTGGCTTGGGTTCACTGAACGTCCGAATGTACTGCAGGTTTTGATCTAGATCGTTCGATTCCGTGCCGAAGAACACAATTCCAATTAAGTCGTTACTTTGGCCGATGACTTTATTCATGTATACTGATTTTAGACATTTCAAACAGGATCTGAAAAAACTGTCGTCGTCGGTCTTCGCCTTAAACATGGATTCGGTGCTCTCGACAGCGTATATAGTCAGTTCGCGCATATTCCAAATTTCTTGAGGCTTCTCTGACGGATCTTCGGCGTCGAATACGAAACCATCATCTTCATTCATGATTTGTTTCTAAAAAAGATGAGATATTATGAGAATGCTATGAGAAATCCTTTTGGATACGAAGTTCGAATTCTAGAAGCGCCGCAGTTCAGAGCTGGTTATTGCAATGGAATATAAGACGTATAATGTACTTTTTTGTGAGTATGTAGATGAGTATTAAAACGTATGGAATTAAAATTTTATAATAAATTTAAAGGTAAATCTATAAAACTTATTCAACTTCAGATACCCGCGAAGAAAAAAATATTCCAAAAACTAAAACTTCATTGACTTCACATAATATTTTTTGAGATAGTATCGAAAATTTAGTAAAAGGTCGTAAATTTAACACCAACCTTATTGTTTATTACTCAAAAATAAAATTGATTGCTATAGAATGCGTTTTGAATAGTTTTGAAATTTAAATCTCATGAAGGATTATCATATTTCCTACCATTTCTGCTCTTTTTATTTTGTCATAACGTTTGATGAAAAAAAAATCATTTTTTTTCAAATTTTTATTCGAGATTAATCCATTTTGAGAGAATTTTTAATTTATTTTCAAACCTGCAGCATGTTCTCACGTTTGAAAGTGGAACATACGAACATAGACAAATATATATAGTCTTTTCAAGTTGAGAGTATACCCACTCTAACCGTAAAATTTCTGTTTGGCGGCCATGTATATCTAGTTGAACGATGTTTTCCTATTTAAACTCGAAGTATATCATCACAAATAAGCATTGATGAGCCAAAAAAAATTGCACGACCTATAATTACCGATTTTGAAACTAATCCTTAATTACGGTAATTTTTATTTATAATTAACTTATGTTTTCAAAGCAAATTTCTAGTATTGCGAACTGAAAAATATCGCGTATTTTCTTTTGGCTCATCAATGCTTATTCGTGATGATATGCTTCGAGTTTAAAGCTAGGTCCACACGTTCAAGCATATTGCGCAATCTAGAGTTTGCGCAAATACTGAGATATTGAACGTCATGTGTCCATACGGTCATGCCTGATATTCAGTCAAGTTCTTATCAGCACTGATGACTGATATTTTTTCTCATTAATTTATTCTTTAATCATTTCATTCATCGAGTTTTTTAAAATAATAATGATGGATCACATTATCTAATTGCTGGTATCATACATTTCCCACCAAGAATTAAAGAAGTACATTACAACGCATGCGCAATGAACCTGACTTGAGCAAACTCACTGAAAATTTCCAACGCCGTTTGAAATTCGTCAATCAAATTAATGAGCGTTCAATCTCATGCACTGAGAAATAATTAGATGTCCACACGGTCATGCATATT
>QBDW01006350.1:0-31154 GCA_003261595.1 Maconellicoccus hirsutus | reverse complement strand
TTTATTACTATTGTTCATCGAGTTTTTTAAAATAATAATGATGGATCACATTATCTAATTGCTGGTATCATACATTTCCCACCAAGAATTAAAGAAGTACATTACAACGCATGCGCAATGAACCTGACTTGAGCAAACTCACTGAAAATTTCCAACGCCGTTTGAAATTCGTCAATCAAATTAATGAGCGTTCATTCTCATGCACTGAGAAATAATTAGATGTCCACACGGTCATGCATATTGCGCAACCGGGCCTGTTTGCGCAATATGCATGATCGTGTGGACCTAGCTTAATAAGCACTGATGAGCCAAAAAAAATTGCACGACCTATGATTACCGATTTTGAAACTAATCCTTGGTTACGGTAATTTTTATTTATGATTAACTTCTGTTTTCAAAGCGAATTTCTAGTATTGCAATTGCAAACTAAAAAATATCGTGCAATTTCTTTTAGCTCATTAACGCTCATTTGTGGTGATATGCGTCGAGTTTAAGTAGGAAAACATAGTTCAACTAGATATACATGGCCGCCAAACAGAAATTTTACAGTTAGAGTGGGTATACTCTCAACTTGAAAAGACTATAGGCAAACAATTTAATACCTACTTTAGATCAGGGTTGTGTTATCAAACACGCAAAAATTACTCAGGGAAAAATTGTATTTAACGCGCGCACGCGGACCATAGGCAATCTCATCACTACTCAATTTAATCCCTTTATTAATTACTTATCAATTGAGTTGAACTAATTATGATGGTAATCCGCATGAGGATGCTTCATGTGGCATGCACAATTATGAAATTCCGAAATAAAAGTAATGCAATATTAAAATCAGTTCAAAAAAAAAAGTTTATGCGAGCTTTCAAATGAAAAACTATTACAAATGATGGTAATAAATCATTCACGAACACATATGTAGAAAATTTCTTAATTTAATAGGCACATAAACAATTATTTCAATATTAATAAAAATAAGTACTAAGATATCCAATATTATATAAAACATATAAAAGTACCAATATTAACTTCACAATTGCAACTAACTTCCATACACCAAGTATAACAGTATGATAAAATAGAACAAAATATCAAACCAAGTTGACCAAGTTGTCTTTTTCGAGGCGCTCGGAGGGGTTTCAGTTAGGACTTTTGTAACAGTGACTTTACTATTATTTATGGTATGCGATTTACCAGCCACTAAATAATAAAAAATAATTAAATTTGATTTTCAATGATTCAATGCAAAATTATTAGACTTCAACTCACGACATATGACATCAACAGGGTCGTAATCATCGAAATGAATTTCCATGTATTTTTTGTTTTCTTTAGGTTTTACTATACGTGATACGGAGATAATATCACCAAATTCACCAAAATATTCTTTGATATGGTCGCCATCAATGTCATTGTAATATAGAACGTATAAAACGTAGGACGGTTTTCTCAAATTCAACGGAATCTATGGAGATAAAATAAAGACCTGTCTACAATTGCACTTCATAAGCCTAAACGAATGCCTGAATTGAATAGATTAATGAAAACGAAAAACAAATCTATATTTACATATTTAGGATAAACACGGCGTGTTTCGACTTCATTGTCACAAATTATATGAGGTCTCTCACTTTGTACCTCATCGATACACGAAGGATTGTCGAACTGAACAATACCACAACGTTTCGATCTGTAAAGGTGTTTATATGAAATAATTCATTACATTAATTTAAATTATGAATAATCGTATACTTACTTGTTTTGATCATTGAATAGCACGAAGGCATTTTCAACGAGGCCAAATCGTGAAAAATATTCTTTTAAATCTTCATCTTTTGTAGTGTCCTTCAAATTTGCAATATATATTTTGCGTCGATATGTTTTTCCTATTTGCTGAAACTAAACACCAAATTTAACGCAAGTTACCATTATTTGTTACAATTATTTTAATGCAAACATTTTTTGGAACAGTAGAATTCGCGTTTTTAGGGGGTGGAAGTTCACAATAAACTTGTTTCTCCTTTATAACATGATATTTCTCAGACAATACTGCCTTCATACACCAAGAATGGACGACAATAAAACCATATCCTTTGGACCTGTGTAAATTATTAATTTATGACCATTTATTATTATTAAAAGTAAGATGTATTTCCGGAGAATTCAAGCATACCGGCCATTCGCATCTCGCATGATTTTGGCTGTTATAAGTCCCTTGAATTTTTGTTGAAAATAAGAATTTAAATCAGCCTCTGATGTAAGCAAATGAAGATTGCGAACAAATATTATATTGTTCTTCTTTGTCTGAAAAAGATTTACCATGTTCTATAATTGTTTAATTGATAACAATAAATAAAAGGTATAATTACCATTACGAGAGCTGGGCGATACTTTTCAAAATAGAAGCAAATATCATAAAAGATATCATATATTATATAATATAAGTATTTATTTATATAGAAACTGAACCATTAGGCATTGACTGACGTTATACTTATAACGTCGATGCACAGTGTTGCCAAATGAAAATTTTTATCAGTTCCAGATCGTAAAAAAAATACCGAGCGTCTGGGTCCTATCCGTGTACTAAACATATCAGCCATACAAAACGTTTGTGGGCGTGTACCCGGTGTACCCAGAGAGACACTCGTCGTGTTATCATTTCACAACTATTTTTTTATGTGAATAGAATCCGAATTCTGTTTTCATTTCATTGTGGTATCATGTGTAATGAGCTGAAATATTTTCTATTTCTATAAGTCTTTCTTTACCTTTCATTCCGAAGTTACTATTTTCTATTTCTATAAGTCTTTCTAATTAATTCAAGTTACTATTTTCTATTTTGTATAAGACTTTCTAATTAAAGACTTAATAGACTTTAATAAAAATTGTGTTGATTGCGTTAAACTAGTTGCACTGCAACATAAATTACAATAAATTAAAAATAAAAGTAAAAAAAAATGGTTCTACATTATAGGGCAAGTGTGTCAAATTCAAATTATTTCAAAATTAAAAAAAAAATAAAAATAAAAAAATATCATTTTAATGCCAAAACACCAATGTACACGCCCACAAACGTTTTGTATGGTTGATATGTTTAGTACACGGATAGGACCCAGACGCTCGTGAAAATTTCCGAAGAAGAACTGATCAGTGAAAAACGCCCAAAATTGCGTTGCGTTTTGCAGCAAAAGATATTACGACGTTTCCCTTTTTCCAGAAAACGTCTGGAAGTCATTTTTCTTCTGTCTTGGGGCTGGTGAATATTAGATAGCGGGAATGTAGTTTGCCTTAGTCACCTTTTACCCGTTTTCAAGTACGTGAATTGTTGTTAGGAATATATTGTCTCAATAAACGGTCTGACTCGGTCAGTCCAATTTCCTGGTAGGCATTACCTACCCAACTCTGGTATATAGAATCCACATTACTGCGTTTTCAAAACGAAGACGTTTAAAACAGCTTGTAGCAGTAACTAGCTGGTGATGTCTAGACCATCATGAGCCATACACATCAAGATCACCTAGCAGTGGGATCTGTCCAGGGTTCCATCGCTCACTCCCGCTCTTTATAATTGGTGGAAGGATGATGACGGACACCTAGGGTGGCAGATCCCTGCCCTACCCATGTCATAGCTGAGCCATCGTCGGAGCCTTTCGTACCTTTGTGTATTTAGATAGGAATAGATAGATTCACTATCATTTATGCCGTTGATATACTGTACATTTTGTATTTCTCGCGTGTATTAGTAAATTTCTTTTTCACATTTATCTTCTACTAAGAAAAAGAGGAGTGAACTCATTAAGTGATATTATTTGTACTTTGGTAGTTAAGTATAGGTAACGACGAATGTATAAGACGATTAGGTAGACTGCGAGTGGGCACAAAATTTAACAATTGTAAAAATGATACAATAAAAAATACAATACACATAGACCATATTTACATGATACATTTTGTACATGCACTACGTAGTGTATGGTGAAATTACATACCGCGTAAGTGCATACATAACTAACTCCCATCATAAATGGCAATTTCAAAATCCGTATTAATAATACGCAACAAAAACAAAACATCATTGGAATGATAATAAATCGTCATTTTTAACCGTCCATATTCCAACGGCGCTTTTAAATTCTTCACACATTTTACGGTAACGCGTCGCATTCAGTTTAATCTGTAAATACGTAAATTTGTCGTATACGTCTGCTGTGCAAAATTTGAAAATCGTTACAAAGCTTTTTTTAGATATCATCAACGGCCGAATTGCATCGGTATTCTTCTTATTCCATCCTAAGCGACGTCCTCTAACGCAGACTTCGTGATTGCTAAAACAAAAAAATGCAAAAAATGTAACTTTCTGTTGAAAAAAATACAACATAGATCTACTGTGTTATTATACAGCATAAAGTAACAAGTTAACAATCATGTACATAATATTATCAACATTGATGGTAACGTAAAATAAAGCATGACTATACGTACTTTTCAGCGATATCGCACCAAATTATACCACATGGTGACGGTTTCGCATTTGATGGGCTTTTTGATTTGCTAAAATCGAATTCCAAATTGGAGTGTAACAGTCTAAGCGGATACGTGCATAATTTCTTCACACTCTCATTACGATTGATAATGGCTCTCGTCATAGCAGACTCGCAATACAGCGCTGGGTTACTGGCCACTACGATGCTAGATAAACGAATAGGATGCGACAACAGGATTGATAACAATGCTCCTTCTATACCGACGCAATTCCAACGTAAGATTTTATCGCTACATGATACGGATAACGTTGGATCTCCTCTACCAGGTTTGGTGCGTACAACACCTACGATGTGGTATCCCTGACCGGGTCGTTTCTCATCGCGTTTAATATCATGAGGCAAGCATTTCGCTCCTGTTCTGTTGATATCTGATAAAATTACACCGCTATTTTCGTCGTCGTAGTCGTCATTATCGTAGCAATCATTTTTGAATTTTTTTACGCCTCTTTCGTCAGGCGATATCGAACGTTTACGATCGTCGCTGCCGCTTGCATGCGATACGTTGTCATTTTCTTTGAGTTTTTTTTTCGGAAATATAGACGCGTCTCCGCAAGGAACGTGGCTGGTGAATAAGTGAAAAGAAACTCCGTCTCGGACGGCGTATTTATCCGAATTTTCATCCAAAGCTAACACCGCGGATTTGTCGCCTCGTTGTAAAATTTTAACTTCTTCGAGAAGATATCTTACGAAACCGCGACGAGCGAGAACCTGCGAAATCGAAAAAAAGTCTAGGTAAAATATAACGAAAGCGCGAGTAAAAGATTATGTCACTGGTTTAATCACCTCGGCGTGACTGTCATTGATCACGTCTCCTTTATCACTCATTTTCGAACCTCCAACACATTTAGTGCCGGTTGCGATACTGACGACTTTCGAATGTCCGTTAATGTGCTGTATAATGGCGGCTAATAAAGTCCATTCTTTTTGAGTAATCGGTTTGCCCGATTTAGGTAAAGAGGCGAATTTTTCGTAACACATATTAGCGACGGAATCGGCAAAATTCGTATCGAATAAGTTACAGTTGCTCATCGTCGTTGGTTTGCAAATTTTAAAAAAGGAAAGTGAATTTTAAAGGAATAAAGACGTCGATACAAATATAAAGAGAAAAAAACAGAAAAGTCAGAAATGGAGGAAGAATAGATGTAAGTTTTATTAGATAACATACGAGGAAATGAGGTAACAAATAATTTTAAGAAAATATAAAATGTAGTTATAGCGCAAGTGTAAAAGAACTGATAAGAATTTGAGGAATTCACAACACTGGTTCCGGATTCCAAGCGTATTTATCTCTGCGTCCTATATTGTTCAATGTATTTATATCCTCCTGAGACAGCTCCTTCTCCAAACGCGCGTTTTCTTCGATTCTGGACGGAGTAACAGATTTCGGTACAACCGCTAATAAACAAAGAAACGTTGAAAAATAAAAAAAAAAAGAAAATACCACTAAAATGGTAAAATTACTTGCACTGAAAAACATACCGTAACCCCTTTGAAGGGCGTAACGAAGTAAAGTTTGAGCGGCGGTTATTTTATTATTATGAGCGACGTGGTTAACAATAGGATCCTTCAACAAACAAGGATTCGAAGTTCCGCCAAGCGGACTGTAAGCTTGCAATATGATTCCGTTTTTCTTGGCGATATTGGTGAGCTCTTTAGTTTGTTGATAATGCGGATGGAACTCTACCTACGATGAAAGTTTGTATTGTCAACGGATTGCACTTTCCCGATTCGAATGTAAATTTTACACGTACTTGATTGACAGCCGGTATAATAGAAGTGTCGCGTAATAACTGGCTAAGATGTCCGACAGTAAAATTAGATACACCGATAGATCTAATAATACCTTTACCTTCGTTATACAGTTTAATCAAGTGTTTCCACGTATTTGTTCTGAACGTATAATTACAAGGATCGGATGGCGAATACCCAGCAGCGCCGGGCCAATGCACCAAATATAAATCGATATAGGATATGCCTAAATACTGCAAAGAAGTGGTAACCGCTTGCGTTACTCTCAGTTCGTCACCGTGATCACTCGGGGCTAAACAAATTGACATGAAAAATCACTATCAAATATCGTAAGAAAGTAGCGGCGCGACGCAGATGACGCATATATTTAATATAATTACCTAACTTCGTAGTGATAAAAATATCTTCTCTTTTAAGTCCGTGTTTTGGTAAAAGTTGTCTTAAAGCGTAACCAATTTCTTGTTCGTTTCTATATACTGCAGCTGTATCTATAATTCACGATATAACGAATTTTTTTGATTATTCATTGCACGATGATATTCATAAACTTCACATAACAATAGTAACAATACGCTTGGTGTTCAACAACCACCAATATACTGGAAGACAGTACGTACCTATAGATCGATATCCAGCTTTAAATGCGGCGTCCAAAGTTTCAAGAATTTGAGGGCGTCCGGTGATTTGAAACATGCCCACTATAATAAACCGTTGTACAAAATACTACCATCTTTATATACGTAAATATACATATTCGAGTAAGGTGAAAATAAATTTGTCATTAAATGATCAAACAGCGAATCACTTACAGGATATCACAGGCATTTCATGACCGCTATTCAGTGTGGCTTTAAGATCGATGATTCTCTGATTGGGAGCTAAATCAAGACACAACATCTCTGATTCGATAAAGAAATACAATAACGAAGCGAAATTGAAATATTTACGTGAGATACGCTCACAATATATGATTAAAACGTTGGATTTTTCACAATAAATTTCCTACGACAATCTTAAGTGAACAGAATTACTAATGATTTTGAGGTTTCTATGGGAAAAACCAGAAGGAAAAATACTTCGGCAATAATCAAAAGAAAATAATTATAGTAAAAGCCTAAAAGGTGTCATACACGTCAAAGATAGTCACTTCGACGAGCTGGTGTCGCGTCAAAATGCGTCACCTGTTACGCTTTTGATAATTGACATCAAATATCAGCTCTAACCTCTAAGCCTGGTATTTAATCAACATAATAACTTTATATCGTGTAGTAAGGCGCGACCTCTGTATTCATTTTTATAAAGTTATTAATTAGAACATTTCGTTGGATTGTATCCGGGCATCGAAGAATCAAAAACGCCCTCGAATCGAAATCAAAACAATCTGATACAATGTTTGATATGATAAGAATGTAATTTTTCTCTTGAATATCCGAATTTTAACAAATTAAACAACACGGGTAAATCGTGAGTAAAGGTGTAATTATCGTCTATGAATTCGGTATTTTCATAGTAACGTTCAAGAACGACAAATAACCCAAACGTTGAAATCGCCACAAATCATGCTGCAACTTTTCATGAACACCAGAAACAACTCAGTTTACACTTTTCGATTACATTAATTTCAAAGTATTGGAAAAAGATGAAGATGACACTGGCATTATGTAATATTAATTTCTCACTTAGAACTGGGATTCTTAAAAATTTGTATTTTACGAGACAATCTCAAGCACTTAAATCATGTTATTTTGCGAACAAGCGATCCTACCATTTACCGGTAAATGTACAAGAGGGTGAAGTGAAAATCAAGAAACTAGACAACGAACCTATGGATAGCGAAGTTATTTATCATCTATCAATACGAAAGAGATTTGTAATCATTCAAACCATCTTGAATGTGAAAATAGCGTTATTGCCGACAGTCATGGGAATCATATACTGCGAACGCAACGGAGTGTTTTCTCTTGATCCTGCGCTAGCCATGATTTTACACACCGAAAGTATTGTTTTGCTACCCGAAAGTACTATATACTCAGTAGGAACGGCGTTGCTATTAGCGTGCATGTGTTTACGCTGGTATATCAGATGGCATCCTTTACGAGTATATTCGCGACCAAATGATGAATCTTTTGTAGCTGTATACATGAATCCAATTTTACCATGGCGAGGTGTGAAATATCATTTTAAAACCGCCAAACCGGGTATCAAAAGACTTGTACGAATAGGTAACAGATGCGCCATATTGTTAGAAGATGAATTTAAAACACCTTCTCATCAATTCAGATTTTTCCCGTTTTTAGACTGAGAATCGGTTGTTCAACGTTACTCTGATTAAATGTTACTTGTTTTTTTGTTATAGAATATAGATATTCATGGTTTATCTTTTTTCATGTTGCTGTGAGGAAAAACCAATATCTCCTGCTTGGCGTGTAAAATTGAGTTATAAGTTCGAGTATAATGATGATTAAAGGGTGCTAAGTATCATGTAATTATGTGAATTACACGTACGTCATTACATATTGATATCGAACATGAAATTTTCATCTATGTATATCTTTGTTTACCGATATACTCGTAAGTTGACGCTTGGTACTCGGTACGCTTTAGCTGCGAAGTGCTTTATATTTTATAAAAAAAATTCGTAAAATAGCGCACCCAACAAGACATCATCATAGCGAATAGTATATTTAAATTGAAATCATTACATCTATTTTTTTCATAATTTTCAAGCAAATACGAGATGAAAGTGGATTGTTAAGTATAAAAAAATACATATACTTGTATTACACGCCTGAAATATAAAAATTTTCAATGATACTCAAAAAAGTAAATCAATTTACACAAATAGGTATCAAGGCAATAGGTAATTAGGTATACAAACATGAACGACGATTTAATCATTCAGACGCCTACAGGAAAAAATACTCGGAATAAAAACAATCACGTATAATATAATTTACCTATGCAAATCTATGTAATGTATAGATACAGGTACTCAGAAGTACCGTATTGGTAAATGCCTTCGTTCAAATGCAAGCGTTTTTTTCGTCGAATGTCAATGAGAGCTGAATGATTTCACCACAATAACAGAGATAAATCAAAAAATATGGTAAATTTAACAAATGCACCGATGCTTCCTTTGTTTTAGAATAAAATTTCCAAAAAATTCAACTCACCATTGTCGATCAAGTCATCGTCACCAATACACTTCGTATTCCAATAAAAGAACCTAATAATTTTTTCATGGCATCTTTAATATTGTACACTCGGTATTATCGTATATTACATAGCTACGTAGTACCGAACTACTGAGTACATTAGATTATTAAATAAAAACACAACATCGTATAAAATTAGTTTTTATAAATTACATAAATGGCTGGTTTATCGCGCGTGAGCAACACACTATTGATGAACTCATAGTACACATAATTTGCAGGAATTATGTGCATGGCTAATCAGCTAATGTTAGCTAGCAGTTATTCCAGTTAGTAACTAATTATTATTAAACGTTTAGCTACAAGATACGTTATATACCTATTCACCTACTTAATAGGTATTCTCTGGGTATACTGATAAGGTGAAGGTACCAACTATCTAGCACCTATCTAGTAATTGGTAGTTGTACTAGCTAGCTATTAACAAGCTAGTAGCTTAGCTGGCTACTAACAAGCTAGTAGCTTAGCTAGCTACTAACAAGCCAGTAGCTTAGCTAGCTACTAACAAGCCAGTAGCTTAGCTAGCTACTAATAAGCTAGTAGCTTAGCTAGCTATCAACAAGCTAATAGCTCAGTCTGCTACTAACGAGCTAATAGCTTAGTCAGCTACTAACAAGCTAATAGCTTAGTCAGCTACTAACAAGCTAATAGCTTAGCTAGCTACTAACAAGCTAGTAGCTTAGCTAGCTGCTAGCTAAAGTTACTAGCTACTTGGAACTACCGAGTACCTACACCTATCAAGTACGTATCGTACGTACTAATACATTCAAATTTCTGAATAAAGTAAAATAAAACACCGCAGTAGTAGTCTTCTTTCATGTCACGATTGTTATCACCTGATGTGTGTATTTTAACGCACACGTAGATAGATTCAGCTACTACAGTGTTGCACTACTACACGAGTGTAATTAAGTATTCACTTAACATGTACTTGTATACGTTGGACATCGCATTGGCAGTGATTTTCAATCATTTCTATCAACTTTTTTTAAATTTTTTAATTTTTTTGAAAAAAAATATCAACATTATTAAAAACGATTGAAGATTAATAATGAAATTACTTCAAAGTAGGCCTTTCCATTTTTCAAATTACTCGCGTAGAAAACAAAAACAAAAAATACTATACCTAATTACCTATATTAATAAATATCGCCGAGTCGACCAATAAATCATCTAGAAATAACAATAATGTTCAAAAATAAAGATACTCGGATTTTGATTGCAACAATGAGCATGAAGCGAGGAAAGAACGTAAATATCGAGGTATGGTATACAAAACAAATAATAAGTAATTAAGTACGCACTCAGACTTTTATACTTTCACAAGTTCATTGGTCATTAGGAATTTTTTTTTACAATGTACAACTTTCAAATCGTGGAAAATTGTAAGTCATTCAGAGAACTGTACAGATAACGAAAGGAAATCAGGATAGGCAATCGAGTATGTAGTTTGTTATAAGTTATTTGTACATTGTATACATACATCGTACGTTTTACCCAATACATTACCTACATATTGACGGTATATAAAAAAATTGCAAATTAAAGCGAAAAATTATAATTTAAAGAGGTATACGATACGTAATACAAAACGTAATAAAAATAACTGGCAAATGAAACACATCGCTATACAACTGTAAGTAGTAGGTACGAGAATTGTCTATATCATAGGTACAGAGGTACAAACGTTTTTTTTTTCAAATGATTATCAAACGAAATGAATTAAAATGAAACGAAAAAAATTATGGTTCAAGGAAAAATTAAATCTCGTACAATCGATTTATTATCTGATATGAAATGAGACGAAACGAGATTTTTAATTTTGCTGTTTACTTTTGTTCTTCGCTGTCGATGTATTATCTTGTTGTTTGTGTTTTCTTTTTTGTCCTAAAACAAAAAATCTGCTAGTATAACTCGTCCGATGCGAATATACCTTTACCTGTACGAATATTTCATATTTAGTTGCGACTTCTTCCGCCCCCACCCCGCATTATTTCACCGTTCGTAGTATTAAAAAAAGTAACCTTTCGTCTGACGGTCAGCTTTGTTTTTGCAAGTTTTCTTGGTTACTCTGTTTTTCTCGCAAGACGGGTCGCTTTCGTTGGGATTTCTAAGCACGTCCGTTCGAATCATTTGGTTGTCTGCGTTGCATTTACTCCAAGTTCCTTTATCGTATCTACAACCTATTTTTTTTCCGCCGAATAAACAAAAAGAAGAAATACCACGTCGGAGCGTTAGTTTGACTGTATAAGTAGTTGAAAAAACCATCTCGAACAATTTCAAAAAAAAAATTCCTCCAGTTTGAATTATACGTGCAAAAAATATCTAGAAACTTGGCCTACTGAGCGTCGTACCAAGAGTAAGATGGTTCTTGATGGTGATGTAGGAAAAGATACCAACCTTTTTTGCATTTTTTCTCGACTGTTTTGGTTTTCTGGCATTTAGTTTCGTTTTGGCCAGCTTTCAAGGTTAATGTGCGGCTTTTTGTGTATGTCACAGTACTACACGTAGACCACGATCCTTTAGTATATTGACAATCTGGAAAAAATTTTTCAAAATTACCCTCAAGGGATGGGAATTTGATAGTTTGATAGACGATAAAAAAGAATTAAAAAATACCAAAATCACTTACCATCGGCCGAGTGATCATGTCGCGTATTCGATTTGGAAGTTTCAGCGACAAGCTTAGATTTAGCCACCGGCAAAGGGTCGCTATGTACAGCTGCGGCAGCGCAAATTAACACAATCGCCACCGAAATGCATATACTATGTAACCATATCATCTGAAAATGATCAAATCGACTAATCACAACGCAATTAGAAGGTTCACGCTCACGTTTGGGATATCAGATACCATAATACAGAGTCGCCGACGGGTCAATGTAGCTTTTGCATACCTACTCGTTATTCTCATATTTAGGTCCGCCATCGCCATCGATAACGACTAATTTTCGTATCGATTGTAATTGTAATAAAAATAGCTCGTATTATTAACCTCTTATCAAAAATGCAAGTGCCACGAGTATGTTTATTGTTTCAGCGTAATTAGTAATTTGCTCGCAGCTGGCTACTTTGTTCTCTTCGAAAATAACAGTCGACGGTGCGCGAGTCTTTTTTTGGTTTTTGATCATCTTCGGCCAAGTCTACAGAGTATGATACCGTTTATGAGAACTTCGTTAGAACATGATGTCAAGAAATAGTCGAAAATATTATACGACGACGACAAGCTGACTAAGGAAATGGGAAATTCCGAACGAAAAAAGTACCATTTTAGTACTTATCGCCATATACCATTAATCATTATTCATTAACATACGTATGATGTACCCATTACCCACTACGTAATACATACATATGTATCTTGACATCAGTGTCAACTGGGTGAAGCGGACGCGAAAGCAAAACGTGCTATCGTCAGTATCGTCGTTTAAAATGATTAACTCTTTCCGGTACAAAAATAAAAAAAATGAGAATAAAAAATACATGGTACATATTGTACATTCATATACACGCACTACGTAGTACATAGGTACATACTTACATAGTATGTAAGTATGTCTAGATAATCTAACAGTCAAGTACTGTATGCATTGAGGCGAAAATTTTTCCACCCCCGCCATCTAACTCATCAATCCCCACAAAATATTGTACCGCAGTCCACAGTCATATTTGTACGTATATTTGGCCTTAAATTTTACAAAATGTCGAAGAAAATTCTTCGTATGAGGCGGTACGATTTACCACGGACGGACAGACCGAAAGGGAGGCAGAGGGGACAAGTCGACTTGGTAGGTTATTTTTTGCCTTGTTTCGCTTTTTAAGAAAATCGAGTTTTTAGACTCCAAAAAAATCGCAAAATAATCTTGAAATTATTTCAAACAAAAAAAGTTATACGACCCATCATCTAGAAATCAGTACATTTTGAGAAAAAAATTATTTGAGTAACGAGTTTTAGCGTGCGCGCGTAATCGATATTTCCCACTGTGCTGTAGCGTCTCGTTCACAGTTACGCGCGTTGATGCGTAGGCATGTAGGCAATTAGGCATGTTACTCTTACTACAGACCTAACGCAGGGCCGCGCGCAACGGTGAACAAGGCGCTACCGCGTAGTGGGAAGTTTCACCCAACGCGCGCGCGCGGTTTTTGCGATTTTTGACCACGGCCCCGGGGAGGCAAAATTTTGAAAAAAATATATGACATTTAGGGGTCAAAAATACATTGAAAAAATGAGGTTTGAAAATTTTGCCGAGTGATATAGACACTTAAAAAAAATATATGAAATCGAAAACGCCCGTTTGGAGGGGAAAAAATTGGAGTGGGGGGTTGTTGATTTTTTCATGGAAGGCCCTTCTAAGGGTCTACCATGTACTAAAATTTCAATTAATTCCGTAAATTGTAATTTGAGAAAAAAATTCCTATCTGATTTTCGAAAAAAAATTAATTTCTCGAAAACGGGTGGGAGAGGTGAGCTGAAATTTTGGTCATGAACGTTTCTCGATGGTACCCACCTAATACCCAAATATCATCAAAATCTGGATCCTGAGGCAGATCGCTTATGCTTATCTGCCTACAGCCTTTCAAGAACCGAGTCTCGATTTTGTAGCTGGGCCTGCGATAATCAACTTGTGAAAAATTATCTGGGCTTTTCAAGGCTTTTTTATTTTTTTTTTGATACCATACCAATACTGTGATGTCTGAAAAAATTGAAGCTTCAAAAAGACTACAAAATATTTGTGATCTTAATGTTGAGTTTTATAGTACAATCGCAAACTATACTTTCTTGAAAGAAAACTGCAATTCGTGAAAGAAGCATGAATTTTGATATGATGAATACTGATGCAAAAACAAAATTTTTCAGACCGGGAGGCATTCTTCCTCCCCTCTTGCTCCCCCCTGTGGGACTATGAATTTTTGAAATTGGCTGGAAAATTTTTATATCGATGAAATTTCAATATTTTGGTGTCTATCAATAGGTACTCGTTAGTACTACACTTTTTCATCATTAGATTGGTTTTCCCACATCTCCCCCGCTCAGGGGGCGCCAACCTCTAAAGTGTGTAGCCAAAAAAAGTTGCCTCTCAAAATTTAAATATCGCTTAGGGAAAACATATAAAGCGTGCATGTTGTTGCTAGAATTAATTTTTTCATTCGACCCCTCCTCTACCCTCCATCCACGAACCCTT
Source organism: Maconellicoccus hirsutus (assembly GCA_003261595.1). Classification (NCBI taxonomy): domain Eukaryota; kingdom Metazoa; phylum Arthropoda; class Insecta; order Hemiptera; family Pseudococcidae; genus Maconellicoccus; species Maconellicoccus hirsutus. Next base: position 16,463 of record QBDW01006350.1, on the reverse strand, counting down.
CTAACGGAATACGGGTAATCCGTTGTGAATAATCCTATAAAAAAACTGCATTCGATGTTACCAGCACAAATTTCGGCATAATAAATATTCATGCAGAAACAAAATTTTTGAGACCAGCAGGAATTCTTGCTCCCCCTCTGTGGAGTTACAAATTCTTGAAACGATCTCGAAAATTTTCATACCGGCGATTTTCATCATCAGCCAATTTCAAAAATTCGAAGTCCCAAAGGGGAAGGAAGAGGGGAGCGTTGGGATTTTCATCGATTATGTCCCCCCTAGAAAATGTCTTCGGTACGTCCCTGTTACCACATCCAACATCGTGCATAGTATTTTTCACACGATTTCGCTCGATTACCCGAAAATGAAGCGCGCTACGAAAAAATACATAATGACGTAAATTGCAGCAAATTAAATTTGCCGTCGATAATGTACTTTCAGAATTACCATAAAATCGATAGTTGGTTAGATATCGGCGAAAAAGAGATTTTAGGGTGAGATGATCAGTACAGACCAGAGAAGAATTTTCTACTTCAAAAAAAAAAATTATAATAGTAAAAAATTTTTTTTGTTGAAACATTTTTTAACGTATATGAGAGAGTAATAAGAAGAAAAAACTTCATATGCGATGTACCGAAAAAATCGATAATTTTCCAGGGAAAAAGTGTTGCACCGAAAAATCGCGAACGTATGCGCGTCAAGTTGATACCGGCCACTGCGTACTAGCGGAAGATGTACGCTTACGCGTCACAACCGCGTTACCTCAAAAAAAACCAGCGTTCAATTACTAATAGGAAGGCGGTTAAAGGGGATTTGTCTAGAGAGTGATGTTGTAGAAGGGGGGAGGGATCGGTATTTCGAACCAAAAAAATTTCCATCAATATTTTTTTTCGAAGCAAAAGGAAGATATAAAATATATACAACAAATTTTGCGCGAAAATAAATAATTTACGTTACTTTTATAGTATTTTTGAAAGCAAATGTAAATTGTAGTCGTATTATTTGAACATATTGTATTTTTAAAATTTTCGTCAGATGTCGAAGGAGGTTCAGACCCTTGAAAACTCTGTAGTTTACGCCAGCGCTACTTAATGTTCGTGAACCGTTGATAATTACTGAATATTTAAAGCCGAGTACATCCATGAACGATTAGGGTACAGGTCGTAGGGCAAAATTCACGCATAATCTACCATTATTAGTTACTACGAGTATTAGTGCCTTGCCTTCTAGCGTTGTGGCTCTTTGGTCTTCGTCCTGTTCTCTCTCATACACTATCACACACATAGCGCTTCCTTTGTATTTCAGTTGCATAAACACATCGTCTTTGTTTTCATATTGTGTAGGTCTATTGTGCACATGTACGAAGCACTGTGCACGTGACGGTGCCGAAATTTTCAATTAGATACAAAACCAACGTCAAAAATCACGAACTTCGCGATTCGCAAATAATGCTCGTTGCTTGTTGCGAAAAATTCCGATAATGGGAATTACGAAGCAAATAATTACCTATTTCAATGACGAATACTCCTATTCACGCGTATAAAAATGAAATCAATTTCAATCCGGAGCATCTTATCTATCGTTATCATATCAACCGACCTGTTTGGTTTCATGCTTCGATGCCTTTCTACGTACACGGTACGTTATGGATTTACAGATAAAACAAATGGTTAACGCTGGCCCGCGCCCGCCACTCGTTAAATTAATCAGAACGGTTTGATTCATCGCGTTATGTACCTTTACCTCGAAGCATTTGCGTAAATGAGAAACGAAATTCGCCGATTGCGATAAATGATTAAGGTATAAAAATAGCATAGCGCGAACAGTCACATGTAATATGCGCAGATTGAAATTTCGGCATGATGTTCTTATCAATTCGCAGAGGGAATATAGAATCGAGCTTTGAAGTGTTACCGGAGAAGTCAGGATTACGAGATCACGACGATGATATCTGAACTTCTGAGAAGGATGACAGTATTTTGTTAGGAAGCGAATTAGCAGATTTGATGGTAAAATAAGCTCGTTGGTATCGTAACATCCCGTGCAATTAGTGTTTTCCTCAAGGTAACTTATTTTGTTCAACAATAAGAAAAAAGCCAAAAAAGGTATCGAGAGCGTTTGGAGCCAGTTTATCGAAGTCAGATGAAATTTAAAAAATTTTCCATTATGACCGATGGAGGTCCACATTGAAAGAATATAGCCGTTAGAGTCGCAAAAAAATAAATCACGTCCGGAGTTATTAATTTTTCAAGTTTTCAAGCTTGCGCCGAGGCGTGACGTCATAGTTCGCATCTCATTACGTCTCCTTATGGCGTGTGAAACTTCAAATCGATATGAAGTAGTTAATGAGTGATTTTGGGTAAAAATTAAATTAAACCTTTTTTGTAGGGAATAAAATTACCTTCCCAATGGTATGATTAATTTTTCAGTTTGATGCAACTTTACGTAGTTATAGCAGCTTGAGTGGGAACATCGGTTGTTGACATAATCAAAAAGGTAATTTATTCCCTACAAAAAAAGTTTAATTCAATTTTTACTTTAAATCATTCATTAACCACTATTGCATTTAAACATTTTGTGATACATGAAATCGCATGTTCTACTAGCGAAAAATTTCAAATTCATCAAATTGTGTAAATTGTACTAACTTATGGTGTGTCGCAGAAGTCCCGCACGGTACCTTTTATTTTTGATTGGGGGGGGGGTAGTAGCGAAAAAAATTCACGGGTTTTATACTTCTCCTGTGAGACGCATTCTACGAGGGCATCAAAAATTTTTGGACTACATACAGGGTGTCCCAAAAACCACAAAATGTGTTTTTTCTCCAGAAATTTAAATGGAACGGGTATGTCATTATGTTTGAATCGAACACTACGCCTCAGTTTGGTGATGCCGAAAAAAAAATTTTGCAACCGGTTCAACGGTTCTCAACCGGTTATCAATAACTCTTTGGAAAAAAGAGATATAAAAAAATGTTTCAAATAAAAATTGTAGATCAAAAAATATAAATTTTTTGTCCTATTCGTTTTTGCAACCGGTTTGATATTTTATAGATGGGATGCTTGAAAGCAAAGTTACAACAACATCTCTGATAAAAATCTCTTCCAGTCATGAAATATCAAACCGGTTAAAAAAACGAATACAACAACAAATTAATATTTTTTGATGCTCTACAACTTTTGTTTGAAACATTTTTCTCTATGCCTCATTTGCTGGGGTCATCGGTTTTCCATGACTGCTCTTTTTAATCACGATTTCAACAAGAATACCGGCTGCCAGCAGTGAAATATCGAACCGGTTGCAAAAATGATTCTACAAAATTGAACCATTTTTGACGCTCTACAACTTTTGTTTGAAACATTTTTTCATATCTCTTTTTTCCAAAGAGTTATTGATAACCGGTTGAGAACCGTTGAACCGGTTGCAAAATTTTTTTTTCGGCATCACCAAACTGAGGCGTAGTGTTCGATTCAAACATAATAACATACCCTTTCCATTTAAATTTCTGGAGAAAAAACACATTTTGTGGTTTTTGGGACACCCTGTATGTAGTCCAAAAATTTTTGACGCCCTCGTAGAATGCGTCTTACAGGAGAAGTATAAAACCCGTGGATTTTTTTCGCTACTACCCCCCCCCCCCCAATCAAAAATAAAAGGTACCGTGCGGGACTTCTGCGACACACTGTATGTACATACAGTAGAACTTCGATTATCTGATCCTAATTGGGGCGGAGAGAGATCGGACATGCAAAAAAGTCGGATAATCGATTTTCATTGAAACTCGATTAATAACAAAAAAAAATGGATGAGAACTTTTATTTAATATTTTGCTGAGAAGCTTTACTCAAGTAGTAGATATTTAGATAGCAAAAAAAAAGATTTTTGTTTTTTTTTTCATGAAAAAAAAATGAATAATTTTTTTTTCAAGTCAGTTGAAAGTTTTTGCTTTGGCTCAGTTTTATGGCACAAAAAAGAAGAACTGAGCCTAAGCAGAATCTTCTGACTGATTTTTTTTGGAAAAAATGAAATATATTTCAGTCTTTTGATTATTGATCCGCTCAAAATTCGAAAATTCATCAATAATCGGATAATCAAACATTATTCGACTTTTTTAGCGCGGTTAAATGGAAAAAATTCGATGCAATTTTTCGGTCGAATAATCGAGGTTTTACTGTATTTAAAAAGAGTATAAAATTTCGCATGATCATGATGAAAAAAATTTTATGGCTGTCGATTTCGTTTTCAAAATATTAAAATTTGAAGATACACATAGGAAATATTTCAAAACGCCATAACTACATAAAATACCTCAAACTGAAAAATTCATTATACCATCGAAAAGGTCATTTTATTCTTTACAAAAAAGGTTTAATTCAATTCCCACCCAAAATCACTCATTAACCACTTTATATCCATTTGAAATTTCATCGTGTTGTAAGGCGCGTAACAACATGCCAAACTATGACGTCACGCCACTCAGAGGTGAGGATGTGAAATCGTATTATCTTCGCTTCTAACGAACCAATTTAAATGCGGTTTGCGGCAATCGTCATCAAATACTTTTATCTTTACATTGCAACTATAAAAAAATAAACTTCAAGAGTATTCTTTAAAATACTCTCTCAATATCTAAGTAACCCCAACTTGGAATACATTCAATCGACCTCGACAAATCCTATCAAACGATCATTACAACTACACGCCAGTACATCGCGACTCGAAAAACTCGTAAATTACTACGCGTATTTCCAGATGCTTCATGTAATAAACAAGTATACTGTATATATGCTTTACGTCTACGTACATTTAATTAGAAATACCTATCTATGTAGTATTTCAAGATCGAGCATAGAACATGTTGTGTTACTGTTTACAAATACATAGGTACTTTTGTACTATGGATAAGCAGTTGAAGTTATGTACAATGTATTGTAAGGCGTGTAGCATTGACATACCAGGGGCACGAGCGTACGATGAACTTGTCTCAATCTTCAGCTTCATATTAATTATTGCAACGGTCAAGTATGCTATGTAGTATCAAGTACATGTGCTACTAAATAGTAAGTAGTACTAAGTATGAAATACTATCAAAATACCAGACACCACGTACCATTGCATTTTCGTCCCACGTGGTCGTCTACCTCGAGTCCTTTGATGTACGCACTACGCATCGCGAGTATATATTCCATAAAATATACTTGCTACCTTAACCTCTACGTATCGAAATCTACATATGATGCATTACTCGCAAATGCATAATTGATGAATAAAATACACTGCGTGATGGTGAACGACGACTCGGTGCATTGTCCTACTCGACGACGAATTACGTATCTCATCGTAGCCGAAACGAATGCATCGAGACCGATTAGTTTGATTATTTTGACCCGTCGACGATTAAAATTAATGACAATTTCGAGCACACTCGTTGGTCGGCCTTTGGCCGCCTAATTAACACAAACACTGCGTCAGTAATTCTGTATACTCGCTATGTTGATATTTGGCTTCCTCAGTTCTATTATATTTTTACATTACGAATACCTATATTTTCGTGTGATATTACAATCGCAATATAAATTCGTTTGTATTCGACTTCGACACCTAAACGACCATAGATCTAACTACACATAATTCAATACGTTAACGTATAACACTCTTGAAATGCAATTACGTATCCAGATTTAAAAAAAAATAAAAACTGCTGAAATAATTAAACTAAATAAATATGTAATTATGTGCCTACCTTTAATCCAATTATCGACGATTAACGACAAGAAAATTTTATCAGCACGGCAGTCTTTGTGGTCGAAACAAATATGATACTTGGGTTAAATATATAGTTAATAAGCCACACAATAATCCTTCTGTTCGCACTGTACCTCAACTAAAGCTAACGCTAACTCGAGAACGAAAACGAGAATAGCGTAATTTTATAAGAATACAAGAACAAGATACGATACGCTATTGATTACATCGCAGCTTCCCTGGACTTTTGGTTGCGCAAAAACCTTTGCGCATGTTTCCCTTCCTTCTATATCATTTACACATATTACCCATACACTATAGAAAGATGTACATAATACTATACCAATATGTATGTAATGTATACGAGTTTAGTATGAAGTGTATAGTACATACAACAATTATCAAAAAGGCAGATATCCCGTTAGTCTAATATATTATGCAAATTGTAACGACAGACTCGAGCGGATAAGGAATTGGGCACTAGGACTAGGCGAAAGGTCTAGCGTCTAGATGGCAGGTGCACCAGCACCACACAATGCATATATTTCATTGTAGATAGGCAGGTAAACGTTACCTAACAAGATACCACATGTACACAGCACATAGCTAGAGGCAAAGGGGGCAACGGTACATCAACTATGTACCTTTTCAGAACACGTGTACAAATCACTCAAGCACTGATCTCATTCAAGTACCTCTAATTAACTACCACTTATCACCTAAACGTTATAGTACAAGTTGTTGAATACAATTTACGCCACTGCCCATCGAAATCACCATTTCACACTGCATCTATTACCACCACCATTACTAGCACCAGCGACATGGTGTCGCCTTCTATGAAGGGATGTAAAATCACACATGACGCCTTTCATCGTCTATTATCATTTCTTCTTATATCAAATTCTTTCAACGTGACATTTCCTAATTACCGAAGGGCTTCAATACTAATTCAAAAGTCCAACTTCGGTTCGCGATCTTATCATCCGCATTTGTTCGTCAGCTGGCAGAAAACCACTCCGATCATTCCGCTTGTCACTAGACAACGAAAAGGTGATGCTTTCTCTTTACCCATTGTTACTTCTTTTCCTTTTTTACGGTCTCGGTGGCGCCTCATCACCGGAATCGTTTTCACGTTGTGTTTACACCTCACCCTCTCACCCACGATTCAAGGCCACGTTAGCAATTTATTTGTGAATTTCCACTAAATCGTAAAGAGACGAGTTCTAGTTTTTCGTTCGTTGTTCCCGAACATCATTTGTTTCCATATCGTCTTCGTAGTCTCCCCTTCCTCCTTTTTAATCGTAATGTAACCACACATCGTATGTCTTTTTTATGAAATACCGGCGAACACGACAAAAAATACAAAAACAAAATTCACTCGTTCACGACTTTCGTTTAATGAAATGTAAAAAAATACAAAATAATTCAATAATCAACATTACACAATACTTAACTTCATACTAAATTGATAAATTTAACGATTTGAGTTGTAGCTGATCTTCTGGGTACCTAGTACCCGAGATAAGAGGACGGAATGGACCGGTATATGATAAAAAAAATATACTTATCAATAGTACAATAATATGGCAGTTTCAACGAGAAAAAAATTAAACCGAGAATCGTACAAATACGAAATTAAAAAAAATACACAAGTGCATCATAAACGTATAAAATTTATGAAATATTAAAAATAATGAAAATTGGACGGCATAGTCGTATTCGGATATCACCAGTGATTCATTATTCGTCATTATTTGAGATTCAAAAATCACACAGTAAATTTAATACCTAAAAATACGTCAATGTGTTCAGATCTCGGGGTGCGGAATAATCTACTCGTAAGAATTACATACTCGTACTATAGATTAAAATTAAGCGTGGGATACTCTTTGCTCGTAATTACGATCATACCAATCGGCAGATATAGGATTAGTCGTATGACGAATATTCAAAAATCTCGGCCCGTGACGTAACAGTAACACGATGACCAATACGATAAACATGGCCAAGAAAAATAACGGAGGGTAATAAATATGAAACATATTGGAAGTTATCAAATATCGCTCTCTTTTCTTTGTAATTCTAAATATTCTTCGGAAATTTGCGCTTGATATACTGAACGTTCAGGTTGAATAACCCATTCAAGTTCTTTCAAATCAAAAGGTACTTGATCGGAAGGTGTACGAACCCAAAACGGCAAGATCCAATAATTACCTAGAAAGTTGAAAATAAAAAAATTATTTAAATGTTCATCGTTGTAAATCGTTAATAATAAATTTACATAATACGATGAATTAAACACAAACGCGCGTCGTGTAAGACGCAATCAAACAACCACTTGTTGAAGCGCATCTTAACAACAATCTTCATCGTCACAAGTATAAATTCAATGAAAACGCAACTAAGCAACGCTGAGTAATCACTACTTACCTGTGTACGTATTAACCCAATAGTTTTTGTGTTCGGAGAAACAGCAAAAGTAAATATTTATCACCAGCAAAAATAACGCGAGAGTGAAACAAAATGCTAGAGTAATATAAAAGAACGAGTAATCACTAGGTTCGTGAAATTTGTATAGAGGATTGTCTCTATATCTTAGATCAGCTTCTAAGGTTGACATTCTTTCTGCAAACAGATTCAAAACAGTTCTTAATTTAATAAGGGAGATCGACAGGGAACCGCGTACTACGTTCATCAATAAAATGAACACTTACCAAAGCTATAATTTGGGCGTTACTGCCGCATTAGTAGTATTCACCATTTCTTTGTAAAAAAATATAAACTCGGTAAAACTTGCACCGATCAGAAAATTCGTATACAAAACTAGAAAAATACAAAAATAGTAACAAAACAACGGTAAAATTAGAGTAAAATAATTCGGAAACACACCCAATAAATTGGTGTTGTCAGAAATTATCCGCTCATGGATTAATCCGTGCTGCATGGAAACAATTCGATAACAAAACAAGCGTCACGTCACAGTTCATGCGCACGCCCTGGTTTCGGTTACACTTTCGGTAACGCAGCGATCTCAATGATTTGTATTGTCATAGGCGAGCGGATTCGGAAGTAATCAAAATAATTAATGAAAATTAGAAAAAGAATAGCGCCCCTGAATCGCGAGCTGGATCCTCTGCCTCTCGTTTAAAATTATAAGAAAAAATGAAAACACGACAAAAAAACAAAACATAAAAAGCGACAAAGCCTCCGCAATAAATAATGCTTCGATTAGTATGATTTTTTCGTGAAAGAAAAACAGCAAAAACTGGTAAAAACGATAAATTACCGTTATCAATCAACCGTACGAGATTTTATCAAGAATGAAAATACTTAATTGAACATAAAATTATTGAAATCGAAATACACTTGAATTAAACGCAATTGAAATCTGGATTGAGAATGGTACATCAAAAAACACTATCGATGAATACAACAAATACGTAAATAGTAAAAGGTATTATTGTTGTTTTATTATCAAAAATACCTAATCGTCAAAAGTACTTTTCGGTGTTCGTAGCTTGACGTCGAAACAGGAAAATAATCGCTTCGAAGATACACCCGTCAATGTTTCGTATTGTTAATACGTTCTTGTTGTTATATGCTAAACCAAGATGGAAATACGCGCGAAACACGATACTGACGCGATTTTAAAATTGCTGATAGAAGTTTCAATATGAAAATAGCGGTGCATAGTTTAACGAGTAATCCAACAGCAGCTTGGGATGCTTTATCGAAAACTCAAAAAGTGATAAAGATCAATGTATCGCCGCCGAAAACACCAGTCACCGATAACATGGTAGGTCTAAGTAGATGTAACACGTTACGTAACACATACAACTTTTTATCAAATTTTTATCTACGATTTAATAACTACTTAATCAAATTAAATGTTCAGGTACGAGTAGTTTGCATGAGCGATACGCATTCTCTAACTTCACATATGAAGTTCGATATTCCTGAAGGAGATATATTCATTCATGCAGGCGACTTCACCAGGTGTGGAGGCGAAGACGAGGTGACCACATTTAACAATTGGATCGGTAATGATAATAATCGAGTTTATTAATTAGAACGGCGCTATCGATATTGTCAATATTCGGCGACGTTTCAAAATTACTACATTCCTATTACGTATGTATTTTCACAGAGAAACTTCCGCATAAATACAAAATAGTCATCGCTGGTAATCACGAATTAAGTTTCGATCCTACGTTCACTCATCCATTAACTAATAAGCTACCCTATCAGGAAGGATACGAAGTGGATGAAATTCCTACTCTGGGATTATCCAGAGAAGACTTGAAACAGGCTGTGGAAAAAAGCGATATCAGAAAAAAGCTCACTGATTGCATTTATTTGGAGGATTCGCAGATAACAGTGTACGGAATAAAGATTTACGGAACTCCGTGGTGAGTAGCACTCCGCGGTAGAAAATCATTAATTCTAGATACTCGCAGATATTTAGTCGTGTTCAACAAAACTGTAACACAGATGGGTGTTCCTTTTCTGCAGGCAACCGGAATTTTGTAAATGGGCATTTAATTTACCACGTGGACAACAATGCTTAAATAAATGGGATTTAATCCCCAACGACACAGATATTTTAATTACTCACACGCCGCCTTTGGGTTACGGTGATTTATGCTGCACCGGAGTACGAGCAGGCTGCGTCGAACTCTTATCCACCGTACAACAAAGAGTTCTTCCCAAATATCATATATTCGGTCATATTCACGAAGGTATGTATTCATAGTAGTTTTATTTTTTTTGTTCTCTCTCAATTAAAACTGTTGACTTTGGGCGTGCTTGCGTTTTTATTTCTTCAAATTTCAACGTTTTATAAGACACGAATATTTTTCAGGTTATGGTGTTTCGTCTGATGGAAAAATCATCTATATTAATGCTTCAACGTGCAACATAAATTATCTACCAGCCAATCCGCCAATTGTGTTTGATGTTCCTTTGCCGCCCGGAGTTGCGAAAAGTGATTTTTGAGTTTTTCGTGTCCATTACAATTTACGTGTATTTTCTTAACATATTTTTCTTTTGTCCATTTTTCCTTTATATTATTTATACGCTACGTAGGTATTAAGATGTCCATAATTTATTTCTTATTGTCGCGCTGTTGCCATTATTTTGTCAAGTTTCAAAATATAAGAACGTATGTCGCGTGCAGTACGTATTGCAGTAGATGTAGGTGAACCAGATGCTCGTATCAGATGGAATATTTCTTTCCCTCAACGTACCATCGAGCGGTCGGTTACTCCGTCGATTGATGCTACAAGCTGATAAATTAATTCAAGCTTTCATGTTATTTTCAATTTGTTGTAAACTAATATCGTTGGTTTCTGGCATGTAGAAGTATAAAAATATAACGCCGATTAGCGTAACGGTTTCATATACGAGTAGAATGGTGGTCAGGTCAAAAAACAAGGCGGTTTTTACCACCACAAACAACGTAAGGAAACAAACGCTCCCACTTATGCAAATACCCAGTTCCTTTAAATTGGCCGGATACAACTGCGAAACAAAAATTGAGTGTAAATAAACAATACTCGTCAGTTGATAACCAAGTAAAAGTAGGTATAGAAGGATAGCATGTACGTCTATCACCTCGCAGGTTCAAAACTCCACACGCTCCTCGATCAGCATAACTCACCTCGCCTATCATGATCCACGGTATCGGCGACAATCCCACATACAACGAGGCGATATAAGCGCAAAGGAACACAACGGTTACGACATTAGAAACGCCATACACGCTGCAAAGGACGAGACCACTAATCGACGCTATGGTTCCGGACGCCGAGCAAAAATACAACTTCCTCCTCGAGACTACTTTAATCAGCACGCAAGATGCCAACGTAGCAAAAAGTCTCACTGTATCGATGACTATCAAAGGCGACGACACGTCATTTATGCCACGCACCGACAGCATCGCTGTTAGAAAACGAATCGCGTAGAACACAATTGCATTCAATCCGCTTCCTTGTTGAACGACGAATAAGACATTCAATACGAAAAACGACCTCAGGAAGGCTTTACACGAAAAGGCACCTTTTAAGGTACCTGATTCACCGATATCGTGGACACGATACTCGGCGACGGCTTTCGCCAACGAGTTCAACTCATCCTCGCATCCGGACGCTTCGTTGCGCATCGTTAAAAAGTGCTTCTTAGCCGTTTCAACGCGTTCGCGCAGCATCAACCATGTAGGCGATTCGATCGCGAATGCAACAACGAGCACGAACGCGATCGCCGGCAACGCGGCGCTAATCGCGCAGGCTACTCTCCAGTCCAGAACGACGCCCAGCACGTGACTGGTCAGAATTCCGACCGCTACTCCTAAACTGATTTGTATGCTGATAACGCCACGAAAACGAGGTTCCGATATTTCGCCGATATATACGGCCGAGGCGACCGAATGGCTTCCGGCGCCTAATCCCACTAATACGCATCCAGCCAGCAAACACCAAACGTCGAATGAACGCCATAACGCTATCCAACCGCATGTCCACCACACGTACAAGCACATCTGGGCTCTTCGCCTACCGAAAAATCGCGAAATAACGCCTCCCGCCGTTACTCCGGCGAACATCGACAACACCACGCTACTAGCTATGGAAATAAATACAAAAAATGCCAATTCAATACGTCATCAACGTCTACGATTACACGCCATCTTCTCACCTATCCACGACTCGCAGTTCGTGTCCATCGAGAACGCAGCGTGTTTGGCGAGTTGGGGCAACAATGTGGCACCGAATGCGGTCGTCATGCCGAACGAAATCGAACCAATGACTGCGCCCGAGGCTGCCGATAACTGAAAAACGTCCCGTTTATCGCGTATTATTACGCGTACGCGTCCCACGCCATCTCGTTCGTATCACGAGTAAGGCTGGCTGGAGTGTACACGACACGTACTTGTCTAATTAACGCGGTACGATCCCATTTCGGCGACTCCTTGATATCGCTGTGCTCGACAGTAGCAGAAACCGCTATATCCGTCGGGCTACCGCTGCTTTCTGTAGAAATCACCACCGAGTAATCGTCCTTCTCCACGACGAAACGAACATTTTCCTCCGTTTCCATGTCGAGAGAATTTAGTCATATCCAGTTGCTCTGTCTGTCGTATATATAAATGGTATTCCAGTTACACGCATGTACTCGTGCAAATAGTAAATCTAACTACGTACTGACTACATCAAGTCACAGCGTCAGCTTACCACAAAGTACCAGGAATTCGCTATCTTGGCATTAACACAATCCACAACTCTCACGATTTCCGGCAAAAACCGCTACCAAAGCAAACACCAAAACAGATTTCACAAACCGATGCGCAATTGTCGAGTAATACATGTAGATATACTTGCAGCTAAAAAGCTCGAAAGATACTCGTAATTCACCAAATACGTGATACGCGTGCACGTCGCATAAATCGCACAGGGACACCTGTTACCCTTAGGACTGATAAAAATTATACTAAATCGCTAGCACTACGCTAGATAGTAGGACTCATGTACATACATATTAATAATGTAAATTCGGCGAACCGGTGATCCTTGGCAAGCTACTCGTTATCGACGCTCTATTTCTATCTATTTGAAAAAAGTTGTACTCGTTGGTTCGCTGCAGGAGAACGAAATCACCAATATCAAATATAATCAACTGGGAGATTATGCGTAATAATTAGATACGAATATGAGAGCTGCAGAAGCAGAAGACGACGTTAGCAAAACCGTGAATAATTTGAAGCAAAAAAAAAATTACCACCAATTCGTTGTTAATTTTCAAGGTAAAATTTTTTTATGTACACCACATAAGTTTGTTCACCTATTATGTGCATTGATATGTTGCATCGTCTATTTCAGCATTTAGCAATATTACGAAAAAAATGTTCGCTTAATTCTGAATTGTACTATGAAGTATTGACTCGTCTAGGCCTACTCACGTGATATTATATATGCGCGGATATATAATTAAGAAATAATTCGATATAGCTACGAATGTAATTAGCACTATACGAAGATAAAATTAGTTACCGTCGAGATAACCTTTCAAAAACAGCTAGATTGCACTATTTACGCGAATCACACATCTATGTATAATTATAAAATACGATAAAGGAAGTGAAATATTATACTGTATCGCATATTTTCTGATTTAATGTTTCAATGATGCATTAACGCTTCGACATGACGAGCAAAAGCAATAGATACTGTAACTAGGTACAAAATATTTCATAAAATACCTAAGGTGGACTTCATCATCGCATCATTGATGACTACTTCCTGTTTCGAAAAAACGATACGCTCTCTTCGACATCATAATTGTAGCTATGTACTTGTTGATAATTGAGCCCACATTCTACCAGCATATGCTACAATAATTACAAATTCGATATACCCCACCTACAGGTGCTCTCGTTGCTACAGGAATTTATGATCAAAGTGGAGCCAGAGAAAACGTGTAGATTTTCGCCTCAGTTGAAATTTTTTCACGTCATGAGGTCCTTCTTTTTGACACCATTTACGGTGAATTTTAAATCCCCTAGATAATCAAGTCAAACCAGGGCTACTCTGCAGAATTCAGTTTTTCGCTTCAATTCGTCGAAATTCGAAACACTCCGCACGAAATTTCCATTGTTTTCGAGATTCTCGCGAAAATCAAGTCTTTTAACGTGAAAAATTCGTGATAAACGAATTCATCTCCTCTCAAAGGTATCAATATTTCTTTATCATAAAGAGTAAAACGATGAGGAATCTCTTCTCAATCAACGGACATTTTTACATTTTTTGTAGTATACAACTCCATAATGACCCTCCTTCTCCCCACCTCCCTTCCCATTTTCCCTTCATTTTTCGAATTATTCGACATGCTCAAAATGGTACAAGTATTTGAAAGTTGAAAGCACATAGCTTAACCTCAATCTGTTTGCGAGTTAGAAATGTGCGGTTTAAAGCATCGAATTTCGCGTAAAATCTTCGACAAGAGTCGCCATGCAACTTGACAAAAATAACGAGAAAACGACAATTTCATTTTTTGCTGTAACGCCAAGAAAAAAATACGAATAAAAAGCTCCAAAATATCATCAAATTACTCGATTCGTCGTAAGAAGTTAATTCCGTCTTTCTACTTTCGAATTAAAAATCATAGCGAGAAATTCAGTAATTACGACATTAATTAATAGTTACTAATTCGATGTCAATTATCAAATAATTTCGTTTATTCAGCTACGAATTTTTCGAGATGCTTTTTGCAAAAAAAATCAAAAATCAAAAATTATGAATTATCTCATTGACGTGAAAACCATAAAAAAACGTAGGCAACTTCTCGTACTCACATTAGCATGAACATGTAACTTGGCTTCTGCGTCTAGCATCATTTTCGTGAGAAACTGAGAGTAGGCTAATCCCCTTAGTAACATTTTTCTTCTCAATATGAGGCTATTTTTTATTAATTCTCATCAGTAAGAGAACTTTGAAGGGGGGGGGGGCATGGTCACTTGATTACCACTTTTTGTGAAAATTACTGAATAGATTTGGCTGAAATTCGATTGAATTTGAAATTAACGTTTTTTTTTTTGAAAAATCATTACTTTCTCTTTACCTTATCAAATTTTCGAAAAACCTATTACTTTCACACTCCCCCCCCCTTCCTTACCCTATCTACGAGGTCTAATGTCAGATTAGAAGTAACTTTGGGTTTAAAAAAAATCTAATTCAAATTATAAAAAAATTAACGTATTACATGTTTATTGAAAAAAAAGGGAATATGACGTCACATATACTAACAGTGCTACCACTACATGAAAAATTGTCAATAATTCGTCAAAAATAGACAATTTTTGTTATTTTTTCAAAAATATTTCGCGTCTTTTTTTTTTTTCATTTTTGCATTATTTTGTGACAAAATTCACAACTTTTTAACTATTTTCACAACTTCCATTACCTGTTAGATAACCTGACTTGGGAATAAAACCGCAGAAGATTTTTATGATTAATTGATTACAAAAGGAAAAAAATGCCATTTAGTGAAAGAAATTGGAGTGATAATATCTTAACGCTTGAAACGAAAATTGAAAATCTGGCCTACACTCTTATTAAAACAGTTCTAAGAAAAAGAATGAAAAAAAAATTGAAAAATTTTCAATTTCCATGAAATTAAGTGGAATTTGCGATGGTAAAATTCAAGATGGCAGTTGTACAATTTCAGCGCATTTGTAAAATTTCTGGTTGCGTGTTGTTTCGTTACGGGCAACTTCGTTCTTTCGTTATCTTATGCACGATGCTAATTATAAACAGGTTCGTTGTGATTCTAAACGAACCACTTTCAGGATTTACTCAGTTTCTAGAAATTCATTTTGATCTCAACTGCTAAAAAATAGTTTCAAAAGATGTAATTTTCAAGAAAAATGTTGAAATGCTATTTTTAGAAATTTTAACTTCTCCCCCTGCCCCTCTCTCTCTTTCTGTCTCTTTAAGCTGAAATGATGGGGTTCTGAATGTTTGTTGTGAGACCATTTCACTTACATTTAAGGCTATTCTTTACCATTCTTATCAGTAAGATTTTTCTGAAAAAAGGGGGTCACTTAGTTACCACTTTTTTCGAAAACTACTGAACGGATTTGACTGCGGTTTGATTTAACTTAAAGGAAATCCACTCGGGAGGAACTGTACGGAGAGCTTTTTTTGATTAATTGATTACAAAACGAAAAA
>QBDW01006349.1:0-27521 GCA_003261595.1 Maconellicoccus hirsutus | reverse complement strand
TGTAAACACCGAAAACTAAAGTGAAAAAAAATAACGATACGTTTTCATTAAAATCAACACTCCCCTTTTACATTTCCCTGCTCTTTCGTGTACTTTAAATCCTCCATCATGGCGAGACCACATCTTAATATTTATTTTTAACGAATCCCTCTCTCATCACCTCGCCAAAGCACCGTCGAAGTAATTATGTCGCTAGCTCTTGCAAAAAACCAGCCATCGTGCTGCATTACACGACAAACATGGCCGCGACGTATTTCCAGTCTCCGGTTCCTGTCTGCGTTTTAGCCCCCTCGTGATCTTACGCGTATGCACAGAAACCGTCTTCGCAACCCTCTCCTAAGTGTACTTTTCATTGTTGGAGAGTACGTTTCAATAGACTTTTTTCAATTGTTCTAAGCCCGCCTTCGATTGTTTCTTTTTTAATTTCCCATATTTAAATACCCTTTTCTGTCTTCACAGCACATTGCTCGGCATCGTTCATTGGCCGGGTTGCGACCTCAAATGCGGGCCATATACCAATGGGGCGACGTCGCATGTTAATCACTGAAGCCGGAAATTCAACGAGGTTCTTAATTTTAGGTGAATTTTCCACCCATAAAGCAGCATACTGCTATCATTTTATCAACGAGTCGAATTTCCACTCAAATCAACCTCTAATGATCTCATGAATATTCAACGGTGGCGAAAAAACGTTTGAAAAAATTTACCAAGAAAAAGACAATAATCGATTAAATTTTTCTGTGGCATTTCATACGAAACAACTCGCTGATAATTTTCTGGATAACAGATTTCACGCGTAGTAATGTTAAATCATCTGACTTGTTTTCTAACATCTTCGATCTCAAGTAACTTTTCATCCATTTGAGGCCAAATTACAGAAATCGAATTTTTTCAAAGTTTATCACCCAAAAAATTTGTCGCTCCAAGTTACAGAATAGTCAGCTTAAAGCAGTGTTGGGAACCTGAAATTTCAGTTTTTCCTACGTACCATAAAAAAATTTCCCTTTTTTCCCATATTTTACATTGTGAAAATTCCCTCGATTTTCACACATATTTAAAAAAAATGAAAATGAGTCAAATTCGAGTTTCCTTATTTTGGTTTTATCCTGTAACCACGCTTCTATCATCAAAAAAATTGAAATTTCAATTGAAAAAATTTGCAAATTGCAAAACACCAAATGTCTATTCATCTTTATCATAACTACCCAAGTAATTATCTACGTACAAAACAAACACAAAACTTTGAAAGTAAAAATGAACAAAATCGGTAATATTTTTTTAAAGAGGCCAAAAAAATAACACAATAGTACCACTGACTAGTGAATGAGCGCGAATGGAGAAGAGAAATCAGTGATAACAGAATATTTTTTGTATCAATTTGGGCGTTAAGGATTAGTGACCGTAAATCAGATTTTACAGGTTCAAGTTTTTCTTGCACTTATGCATGACAATTGGTCGAAATGTCAGCGCAAATTGATAACAATAAACAAAAAAGTATTGAAAAAACAAACATCAAAAATTTCCCACAACTTGGGTAACTTCCCACGATATCCCATCACTGGCATCACTGGTTTAAAGGGAATTCCGCTTTATGGAAAAATATTATTTCTTATTTCATGTATCGGAACTTCTATGTCATATGTCAAGTCTGTGAACGATACTTAACATTTAAATTGAATCCGGCGTATTTCTTATGTCTTATGTCACGGCTTGTGAACCGTGCTTTTACACGTTATAATCACATGAAATACTCGAACTCTATATATAGTGACTTACTACAAACTTCATCTAAGAGTAGTAAACTATCACGTCACAGAAACTGCCACCGGAGAGCGTTGCATGAATTTTAAAAGTACGAAAATTGTAAGATCTTCTTCAGTGTTAGAAAATCATTTTAAAACATTTTAAATACTCAAAAGCTAATAATTTGAACCTTGCTGCTTGTTTTGGAACAATTGACTGAAAAATCTACTGTCCTAATCCTGTACTACTAGAGCTACAACGAACTTCTCGTGCCTTTTGTGATCTCTCAAGACATCGGAAAATTCACCACAATGAAAATGAAACAACAAAACCTTCGAAAAATCCAACTACAATGCATCCAACCTCCGAAATCTTCCACTCGCATAACATTTACATTCTTCGAACAATTCCGTCTAATCCATCGAAAAAAAAACCTTATACGCTAAACTCATCAACGTGAAATTTTTTCACACTTGTTCGCTCCGCTAGTTACATTTCCTTTTTCTTCGGCAACGTAGTTTTCCAGCAGGGGAACTGTTCGGAGAGACGAAAAAGTTCACGATCGTAATGCTTTTACAAGCGGCAATTCGTTTCGCCATAAAAGTACGACCGGGCCAAAGACAGAGAAGTACTACGAATTCCAATACGATAAAAAAAGAAAACCTCTTTCGTAAAAATCCATGTAAGTCGAACTTTGTAATTTACAAAAGAAAAAGGAATTTCGCATAAATAAGCCCATTTCGTGGTTAATGAGCTTTTATACCATTTACGCGACAGCAATACGAATGTAACACTTCCAGTGAAGTAATTCCAATGCGCGCGCGTTTCTTTTTCCGCAGTTTCCCGAGGTCACCTTTCTCTACGACGATAGAAAAAAAAAAGACTTTCTACATCGACCCCGCCATCTCAAAACCATTTAGTACATTTGCGAAAAGCTCCAAAGCGCGAATGTTCGCGTATCGCATCCGAACAGACGTTGTTATAATAACCATACAAAAACGAATACACAGGGATGCGCTTTTTCGAGCTTTGTATAGCACAATGCGCCTTCTCAAGACGCCGGAGAAGATATTGTTAATTAAGAAACAGTATAAGGCGTTTGTTCGTTTCGCAGTCGCTGTAATTCTCCGACAAATACAAGCCCCCTCGTAAAGATTGCAACTTGTAACGTGTACTTAGTTCGTCTTCTATAATCGTAATATTAATTAATTACTCGTCGGAGCGCGAAACTACGAGTTTGCGCGCTATCAACCGACGAGAAATTTTTTTGCTTTGGATTTCGGCCTTTTTTTTTACAACCCGGACTTCTCCAGGTATTATCGTTGATAAAGCGGCATTATCTTTGCGGATTTTCGCTTGTAACTTGTAGGATTAAATGAGCTCGAGCAAAGTGAAATTTTCGGATTAAGATTATGTACTTTAGGCGTCGCTGTATTTATTGGTCTATGTAATTACCAAAGTTTTTTACCGTATTTTACAACGGTCAAGTCTCTCCGACACACTGAGCTTTTTAATTTTTGCGATGTTGTAATGAAGAAAATTTAAATGCAACGAAATTGGGTTAAATTTACAAAATGAGACCGCGTATTAGAGAAATACCTACAATTTTTTTTTAATTAGCGGAAGTACCTGTTCGTAAAAAATTTTGTTTAAGTTTGAAATACGACGAGTTACAATCCGCTTCAATTTTTAAAACTCCTAAAACTCATTTAATATCGAAAATAAATCAAACATGACAATCTTATCTTGTAAAATTTAAAAAAGCTACAAAATAGTTCATTTTTATATTTTATTCATTATTTAAATTCACCGAGTTAAAAAGATTTCAAAATTTTGAATGATGATAGCTCCTTCAATATCAAACTTGGACAATTGCCCGTAATAAATTTTTTTGCAGGACTTATAAAGTTCTAGAAATATAGTTCAAAGAATTCGTTCTGTACTAGAAAGCATCAGCCTGCGAACGAGTCCGCAACACAACGTGACATTTTCATGTCACTTCGAGAAAAATGATGTTCATCAGAAAACATCATGTGATGTTACATGCCACTCGTAACCATGCCACATTACCATAACGATGACTTGTCATAGTGTCACGTCACTTGGAATGTTATTGTAACGTGACACGTCACTCCTGACCATGTCACGTTACCATAACAATGACCTGTCATATTATGTCACTTGACATGCTATCATGACATGATCACATGTCACTTCTGACCATGACACGTCACCATGACAATGAATAGTCATCTATGACATGGTATGATATGAAAAAATTATATTTTTTGTTAAACATGAATATACGACGTGTAATTCGTTTTGAGAGGAAAAAAATAATCACCTATGTCACTCATTACCATGACACTTGACCATTCCAATGACGTTCATCATGACAGGTCATTACATATCATAAGTCAGTCATACCCTTGTAATGGTATAGTACATATATCACTCATGATGATCATGATATGTCACCATAACAATGACGTGAAAATATCATGAATCACTCATGAACATGACACGTTGCCATGACAACCACGTGATGCTTTTTGATTTAACGTGCCGTAGCCAAGACACAAACATGTCAAAAAATACATATTTTCGTTATTTCCAAAATTAAATTGGAATTTTGAACCATTAGCGAAACAAAGTTACAACATGCAAATTTCCAAATGATTTAAATTCCTCGAGTTTGGACCTTATTGTTGATGCAGATTAAAATGAGAAATCTTGAAATCAAACACTTCAAATATCAAATCTACATTCAACATCATATAAGTTTTCTAAACTTTCAACTTTTTCGCAAACTACATCACATACTCTTGATACTCTTTCAAATAACCTCGTTAATTTCTCCACCGAGACAAACGAAAAACAAAAATATGCGCATTTAAAGCACCGAACAACTTTTCGGCTTTCATCGCTTCCTCATTGAAACTGAACGCAAACCGCAACATCGGTAATTCTCGTCGACGACGGAAAATTCATCCAAAAAAACCAAACAAAAAACCAAACTTTCATCTATGTACATTCCAACTCCAATAAAGCCAACATTTCCGGAATGAAGTTACACGAAACTAGGTCACTGCCCGAAATTCCACTTCCAGGTTCCGGCCTAACAATTTCACAGCGTTAAATTTTCATATTACATTATTTTTCTTCCGCTCGAAAAAAATACCAATAAATTTTGTTATTTTGGTAAATGAAAACATTTCCGAAAAACTTGCTAAAACAACAAATTCTTGCATCTTTAACGTTCTTATAAAAAAAAAAAACTCGTAAACAAATCCGGTAAAATTTTCGCGGTTAAAAAATTTATAAAAATTTATGAAAAAAAATGCCTTTTTTATGTAAAAACTCGGTATATTTTCAAAGTTGAGCTCGTCATTATGCGACATTTCTACCTGGAACGTTTCTTTTGGCTAGAGTTTTCATAATTTTTATTATTTTCGTGTATTTAGTATACACGACGAAAAATCTAAAAATAAAGACAAAAAATACCTCGTATATACAGATGAAGTACCACACGAAAAGTTTTTGTATTCAGCCGCTTATACTTTTTGAAGTGGAGTTGTTTTTCAAAATGTATAACGATTTGGCGAGCGAGAAAGCGCAGATTATAGATGACGCGAGACTAGTTTTTTTTTTTCATTAAGATTTTTTTTTCTTGGTACATTGAACTTTATTTTGTCTCGTTTCGGTGTTTTTTTCTCGTCTTTTATGACGAGTGAAAAAATTCGGTATTTTTTTCATCGCTCGATGCTTTTTTATTCGCGAATGAAAATCACAAAAAACCTTTTGCATCGTATGCCGAGTATATTTTAAATATTACATTGTTTTCGGCTTTACGTCTATACAGCTCGTTACTTTCGACGCTTGATTTCTTTCAAAATCCGCCAGCTCTTCAACATCAAACGTCGTCTAGCGCCCGACATAATTATTTTTTCGTACGTTGCCGCGATACTTGTTGCGACGCTGTCATCGCCGTCCGTCAAATTGAATTACCATCCTCTGGGTTTCAATTATAATTAACAACTTTG
The DNA here is from genome assembly GCA_003261595.1 of Maconellicoccus hirsutus. Classification (NCBI taxonomy): domain Eukaryota; kingdom Metazoa; phylum Arthropoda; class Insecta; order Hemiptera; family Pseudococcidae; genus Maconellicoccus; species Maconellicoccus hirsutus. Next base: position 21,735 of record QBDW01006349.1, on the reverse strand, counting down.
TCCAAAATACGCCATGTATTTCGAAAAGCTGCAAAGGCAGTGTTGCGTCCAATATCGATGTAGACGTTAACGTCGAAAGAATGCTTAGTAGTAATTGAAATTCTTTCCGCGTGTATCACGCCGCTGGTAATAAGTGTGAAAAACTACCGACCTACTCTTTAACACATTATACGACAAAGACATGTACGAGAGATTGTGTTGCTCGGCGAAGTTTATGTAAAGTTTTCGCTTTCTTTAGTTCACATTTCCTAAACGTACGTGTCGCTTTTAATGAGCGAAATACCGAAGCGCCGTAATAGTTTATAACTGGCTTATTTTTAATAAACGAACGTCTCGCTTTGATGCCAATTCACATCACGAGAGATGAAAATATGCATTATGTGTTGATTTCAGTCCTAAAAGTATTCGTCGATTTCCGTTTCAGTAACAAAATTGGTGAATAGAAAAAATTGCAGCTTTCGGTTGGCCATGGAGGATGTTCTGAGCCCCCCCAAATGAGACCTTAAGGTAAATACCTATTTTAGTGAATTTTCAACCGAATGACTCAAAATTCTTGTCATAGATGGAAGATATCTACGTATTTCTATAACATATATTTTTTTTTAATTTTTTTATCATTTCAACAACCCCCCCCCCCTCAAACGCACTAAACAAAATTTCAACTGACGTCCCACCCCCTCAAAATTTATATTTTTCCAATAATAAAATTCAACTATGCAATTTACATGCATATCAAGGAAATCAGAATTTTTGACAAAACCTTCTAAAAACCACTTTCAGGAGCCATTTTTTGGATTAAATCGAGAAATACATGATTTTTTTCATTAAATCATTTTTTAGCCCGTGTTAGACTTCGTTGAGAAAAAAAAACTTTACACGAAATATGCCGAAAAAATCAATAATTTTTGCATAAAAAATACTGAATTATTGTGGGGCGTTTTTTTGAGTCTTCGGGCGACTTGAGAGAAACATTTTGTAAACAAAAGATGTTAGAAATTATGAGAAATATTTTTTGTCATGACTATTTTTTTCAAATTTCGTCGAATTTCGCCAAAACTTCTCCACCTCAAACTGGCCGCAAATTCGGCCCTCGCCAACTGTTTTCTCATTGTGAAACAAAATACTATGTAATTTTGAAAAATGGATACAAATTTTCAAGGCTAATTATAGCAATAAATAACTTCCAAAAAAATAATAAAATTTAAAAATTTTCGAGAAGTCATTTTATAAAATTTGCGGTAGGGGGGAGGGGCTAAAAACCACTTTTAGGAGCCATCTATAAGACTAAATTGAAGCATAATAATTTTTTTTTGTTAAAACATTTTTTAGTGTTTGTTAGACTTTAATCTAAAAAAAAAACTTGATACGCAAGGCAGGATCACGCAGAGAAAATCCGGACCCCGGGGAAAAATTATACGGTCCGTTATTTTTAACAAGGGCTTGAAACGCACGCGGTCCCTAAAAAATTTGGGCCCAAGAGAAATCTCCCCTTTTCTCCTTTTTAGTTGAACCTGATGCAAGGCACCGAAAAAATCAATAATTTTGGCTTTAAAAAATGTTGAAAAATTACGGGGTGCTTTAGAGAGTCTTGGGGTAACTTGAGAGAAAAATTTTTAAAACAAAAGTTGTTGGAAATTAAACGGGGGATATTTTTTGTTATGGACATTTTTTTCGTATCTTGTCAAATTTCGCCATAATTTCACCATATCGTCGACACTGTTCCTCAAATTGGTCTCAACCAGCCCTTGATGCCTTTTTTCTTTATGCAAAACAAACTACCTAGTACCTATGTAATTTTGAAAAATGAATGCAAATTTTCAAGATTGATATTATGTTGTAATAAATAGTTTCCAAAAAATAAGAAAATTTAAAAATGTGTTAAGAAACCGTTCCATGTGGGAGGAGGGGGTCAGGGGGGTCCAGGCAGTGATGAGAGGTTACTTTAAGAAAGAAAAGAGATGAGTTAATTTTTACTTTTTCCTAGTTTGCATAAGTAATTGATCACATAATTTCTCAGAGAAAATAAATCCACCCCCCCCCTTCTCCCTCATATTTCCAACGAAAAATTACTCCTCAGGAATATCCTTCTACCTTACCTCCGATTTAAAAACACTAATACCAAAAAAAATACAGAAAAATCTACGAACTTCGACGAATCCATCGACGACTTCGGATTCATGTGAAAACCCCCTTCACGTTCTCCCCACCTGAACACCACCACCACAAAATATACTTACGTGTACACGGCATCGACTTCGGATCCTTGGCAGCGCGATAAAATCCGTTATTACATCTACACTCGGCAAATCCATAATCGGGAGCTTTACTATTAGGCGGACACGTCTGACATCGATCATCACCAGTACCATATTTAAACTTCCCGGGAGGGCAAACTGAAAGCAAAAATTCGTCGATTACTTCGCCATTGCTGAAGAATACACGAATCCGCAGCGCGGGCAAAAACTGCGGTAATTATCACTCGAAAGCTCGCAGCTAGCGGTAGCGTTTACACACGCAGGGTACGCGAAATGGACGTATCGCGGCAAATGAAAATATCTCGTTCCCCCTTGGGGGATTACGTTGTAGCGGGGCAACACGGCAATAAACCGAATATCAGGGAAACCTTACACGTAGGTAACACGATACAAATCGTAGCCGCGGTATAACCTACACAACGTTCCCAAGAAAAACGATGATAAATGAGTGAAGTAGCGGTTACGTTACAAACTGTAATTAAACGGCCGGACAATGAGAAATGAAACGGTATTTGTTAAATGGCTATCTTTACATTAGACCGTACAAATGATACAGTGGTCAGCGTTTGTACAACATTCTGCCGCGTATTCAACGTATACGTTATACGCGCTAAAAACGCAAAATATACATTAATCCTTCCCCTTTTACGAGTCCGCGATTTTTTACACCCTTCGGCTACGCTGTGTGCGTTTCGAGATCCCATCGGAGTACTCGTTTCGCCTAACTACAGAGATCAACGATACCCCGAAAAAAATTCGCTCATCGGTTACACATTCGGGCGCCACAAATGATCAAACAAAGTTTACACCTTACACGCCTTTATATACACATCTCGTTCGAGTTTTTTTTCCTTCCTCGTTAACACCAATAGCACACATTATCCTCTGGCGCATATTTTCAAACATTCGGGCGCCTATGTCAGACTCACCAAACATTAGACTTCTTTAACATTTATAGATAAAACAAACACGCAAACGAGTTCGTAATTAACATCATTCTCCGGTCTTATTTACCTTTCGCCAATTCGGTTTACATATTTGAAATTTACGAATGTTCAACGCGTGTGTATTCGTAAAACTAAAAACGACAACGTTCTAAAGCAACTTTTATAATTATGTGCACAGGTTGTTGTTTCTCGTTCAAATATTACTGCAACGTGTTGACAATCCGCGACATGTTTCACTTTGCAGCTCACAAAACGACTATTTGAAATGCAAATATGGTAAATGAAAGGCCGTTAAAATGTCACAAAAAATTACGGATTAATAAACATGTTTTAGAAACCGTTGAAAATGGAAACCATGACATTAGTTAGTTTTTAGAACTCGGATGGAAAATTTTCTCACTTGAAATAATACACATTAGAAGAATTTTAAAAGAGTCATTTTAAAAAATATTTCACTTTCACAATAACCACTTCAGAGCTCAAATCACTTCCACCAATAATTCCATCGATGTACTATTTAATTCAATACTGAACTCCAACTGGATCAATTACTTGAAAATAATAAGATAAAGGAAAATTCGCAGCTTCGAAGTTTTGTGAAGATGAACCATATGACAAGAAAATAAGAGGAACGTCCGAACATCATCAAAACAAAGCAAGCTTCAAAAAACCAGCAGCACAAGAAATGTTGCAGCAACAAAAGAAGCTTCAATATGACGAAGAAGAAAAACAAAAACAAGAAGATAAAAGCGTAGCTATTACAAATAAAGCGACATAAAGACGCACCAACAAAGGAAGCTACATAAAGACGAAGAAAGCGTCGCAATAACAAAGGAAGCTACATAAAGCCGAAGGAAGCGTCGCAATAACAAAGAAAGCTACATAAAGACACACCAACAAAAAAAGTGACATAAGGACGAAGGAAGCATCGCAATAACAAAGGAAGCTACATAAAGCCGAAGGAAGCGTCGCAATAACAAAGAAAGCGACATAAAGACGAAGGAAGCGTCGCAATAACAAAGAAAGCGACATAAAGACGAAGGAAGCGTCGCAATAACAAAGGAGCAAGAAAACGGATTAAAAACTTCGATCAAAAAATCATCGAATACAACAACGGTAACAAAAAGAATAGATATAAAATAAAATAAAAGAATCTATAATAAGACAAAAGTAACTAGCAACGAAGTAGCTTCACAGACAAAGACATCTTCGCGACAAAGAACCATAAAGAAGGAATACGCAACTTTGTGACAAAGGAATCTTCACAAACGACAAAGATCATTTCACATGGACTCAACAACAAAGCAACAAAGCCCCACAAAGAAGAAACAAGGATCATCGAACAAAGGAAGCTCTATAACGATAAAAGAATCAATATAAAATCCAAGAAAGGGTCATTTGACGAGAACGGACCATCGCAAGCATCAAAACAAAGCATCAGCTATCATCACACAAAACAGTACACTTTCACATGTGGTCTGCACTTAGTGTAGGCAATAAATCGACATCTCCAGCATCTCAAAAATGTAAAACATCTCCGTATTTATTTCAAGTCATAGAACATGTTGAAAAAAGCAACATCGTCGCGTTACCTTCGCTATTCATCACTCCTATCTCATCCGAATATGCGGCAACATTATTCGTACGAGTACGCAGCTACACACGAAATATAAACCAGTTCATTTATCAGATTCACAGATCGCACACACAGCTACGAGTACTCAACCCAAGCGGTATTTCTATTCGGAATAAACTCCGCCAATAATTAAATCATTAAAGTAAATTATAAACGTATTATTCTTCTTTAAAAACCAATGAATAGATTTTTTTGAATTTCCTCTCCTTATCGGAGATTCTCAACGTTATCTTTAACCGTTATCTGCCTAATAAAACCATCTTTTTAATTTCTACGCCGATACAAGAATTTACTAAGGAATGACATTTTTTACACAAACCCGACTATTTCAATCGCCCCCTCAATTAAAAATTTATCACATACATCGATCGATGTATAAAATCAAACCTAAATTTGTCCATTCACGGAGTGATTTGTCCACCAAACCTACGCCAATTCGCTCAATACTCCGTCATCGAATACGAAAAAACAACAATTCTCACCGTTACAAGTCTGTTTTTCCAAATCCGCCTCGAAACCCGCTTTGCATTTACAACCGCCAGTAGGTAAATACCATTTTCCATCTCCTTTGCACAGGTACATCGGCGTCTCGACTTGTTCGGCGTTATCCACACATCGTCCAATGGCTTGCTCAATCACAGTCACCTCACGCCCGGTAGGAGTGGCTGGGAAATGCGCGAAATTGATCGTCACCGCTGGACAAGTGATATAGTAAACCTGAAAAAAAAACGACGTTAATTTCCAAAATCGTTTTAACAAAATCTCCAAATCTACGACCTCCGTATTACAGCCATATCCGAACCCTAAAACATTACACGATTCCTTTGTGTCTAGCGAGATGAAAAAAAAAAGGAGAAAAACTAGAAAAATCGCATATTTCCAATAATTTATCCATCTCGTCGCGTAGATCCGGTACATGCGAGTGTATTAATTAGGCACCACAAAGATCAACGGACCAACAACTAAGCGTGTATAGAGTTAGTCTGCCAAATAAAACAGTCAACCTGTTCTTCTTAGTCGTATTTATGGTCTCGTTATAATGATAATTTATATATTTTCCAATTTCTACCACCTTCGTTCGAGTCGCTCGTCTCTTGACTTTTTAAATATTAAATGCACCACGCGAACGCCACGACACGCATAACGTAAACAATTTTTAAATAAACTCTAAATAATTGAAAATAATCCACACAATCGAATACCTAACTCGTGATTTAACTTAACGCCGGTATAATTTGATCGTTATATCTAAATTAATGTAAATTGGTGTTGAATAAAGATTTTATAGATATCCCCTCAGTCCACCTCAGTCAAACTCTCTCTTGTAAAAACTCTTCCACAGCTAAGCTATCGCGAATAATTCGCTCGTAAAAGATATATACATGCGCCACGATTCTCGGACATAATTATGGCCCAATAAAATGGCAAAAATTTTATTAACCGTTTGCAATACGACTCGCAGCGTTACGGTGAATACCTCGATGTGGATGTAAAATTTGCTATCGTAAAGAAAAATTCGTAAAATTATATCATCTCTTCCGCTAAGCTCGTGAAAAAATTTATTGAAGAGCTAATGTAATCGAGGCAATGTCCTTCGATCGTTTTTCCAACCGAAGCAAACGTAAAAGGATAATTTCCAAGGAATTCCGATCATAAGATTGTTTTTACGTTTTCTCGTATTGGAATCTCATCATATACGAGTATATCATGTTCTCAATCCAATTTATTCAGCCAGATCGTTACATTTTTTATTGAAATAATTTCTATGTCATTCAATTTTAATGTAATTTCAAGAGACTTAGAAGCTAGATTCAAAATTTAAATGAAAGGTTTCATCGATTTGGTATGTATAGTCTGAAGGACCACCTTCATGAAAGAATTTAATTTGCAATGGAAAGCACAGAAAAAAAAGACATGAAAGGAGATGCCACATGTAAGGATAACTACAATGTAAAAAATTACTTTTAAAACATAAAAACAAAGAAAACGTGAACATAAGGATGAACTTTGTAACAAAACACAAAGGAAACGCAAACATCAGGATGACCTTCACAATGGAAAACAAAGAAAGCGCAAACATAAGGATGACTTTCGTAACAAAACACTAAGGAAACGCAAACATAAGGATGACCTTCATAACAAAACACAAAGGAAGCGTGAACATCAGGATGACCTTCACAATGGAAAACAAAGAAAGCACGAACATCAGGATGATCTTCACAATGGAAAACAGAGAAAGCGCGAACATAAGAATGACCTTCGTAACAAAGCACAAAGGAAACGCGAACATGAGGATGACCTTCACAATAGAAAACAAAGAAAATATCGGTGTTCCACGTAAAGCAGATCATCGACGCGTTTCGTTCGTGACGCGTTGACGTGAACTAGCCGCTGGCGTTAGGTGGAAAATATTCGACGTTACGCGCGCTTTATTCGCTAAGTCAAAATGACATATTGCTACGAAACTATCGATTTTTGGAGCACGTTGTACATCATACTTTTTGTACGTATTCAACTAAAAATTACATTAAGAGACTTTTCAACGAAAAATTAGACTTTTTACGAATTTTTTCACGACAATTTATCAAGGCGCTCGAGTATAACATCCAAGTTAATAGAATTTCCCATTTTCCATTGAAAATGAATTCATCCCAGGATCAAAAAACCAAGCCTAAACCAGTTTCATAATTTCGCCCACATTTGGCATTTTTTCCTCGAAAAAGAAAAAATCCTCGAAACCTCAATAAATAAGAATCCTCCAAATTCCATCTCATTCCATATCAAATTCCCACCTCCCACTTCCAAACGTAATCACCATTTCAAGTAAAATACTTCCTCGCAATCCAATAATTACCTCCTAACCTTCTTAATGGCTTTTGAATACCATTTTAATAAAGAAATAACCTCAAACGGGCGCCGACAAGCTGCACATCACTATTACCATCGCAGACCTACATCCACGTGAAAATACCACCGAAAGCCCAAAAACCTCTATGAACTGCCATTCACCGTACCGCTCGTAAATCGCGCCAACCATGTAATAAACATTGTTGCGTACGCGAAGCCTTCGAAATATTCGGTGAAAATTACGATTATTTCATCGAGGCTGGTTTAAATTTCGCGGACGTAGACGCGCCGACGACGACGTTGTAAATAAAACGCCAAAAATATACGCGCCGCTGCCATTTCCTCAAATAATTTACTAATACTCGAATACTCGCTGAGGCGGTAGCGGCGGCGAAGACGTCGTCGTAAATACACCGCTAGAGGTACCCGCTGGGCAGCCTCGGCTCGATGATTTTTTGGTCAAATAGAACCAAAGCGAGGAAAACAAACTGGTCTATAAATCGAGCCGGAACTGTGTTAGGCACACGCAGGCGTGTATACCACATAAGGGGCAACGTACTATGAAACCTTTGTTGTATAAACCATATCGCGAGAACTAATTACCCATTCCCTTCACTTTCACCGGTCCTCGGAGTTGTTTGGATTTTTAAAGACGTACACATGTGAGTTTTTGACAACTTACTTTAATTGCTAATAACGATATGCATGCTCCTTGGTCTCGAAATGCGAAATATACGCCTTTTTTGGTAACCGGTATTGATTTAATTTCCGTATTAATGATCACTTCGCTGTTTGTGTTAAAACGTCCTTCTCCGGCCGCTATGCGTCCTGTAAATAGACAAATTAACGGTTAAAATTTACGATATTCTAGACAACACACACCTGCGTCTTGCCGTCTTGTCCAATGTACGCGGAGGCGTCGACGGCGTCGGATTTAAAACAATAAAACTTCAACCTAACACCGACGATTAACGAACGTACAAAAGAACCGTCTTCGCGAGAAAAAACGAGAAGCGAAAGGGAAAAATGAATAAAAAATAACCGAAAAACTTGATTTATAATAATTAAAACTTTTTTAACTGCACACCAGAGAATTCTAATGAAGGCAAAAACGTTCCCCGTGCTTCGGGCTTTTCAATGTTTTAATGAAATTTCTTTAAACTTTTTACCATCGGCTTAATTAGTTTCGGAAAAAATCGTTACAATACGTTTGTCAACAAAAAGTAATTACAAAAGTTGTATTACTTTAACGAAACGCCATCGGCGTCCCTTATTTTAATCGCGCCATCTTCGTCTTTCTGCGCTTCGATAGAATGGTTTTAAAAAAAAAAGTATAAAAATTAAGAACGACGTATTCGCGCTTCTTTTCTATTTCCCGTTTTATTCCAACTTCAAAAAGCTACGTAAAAAAAGGAAAAAAAAACGAGGACAATTTTTTCTCGTATTTCGCCCCCAAAAAAAAGCGCGCGAGAACTTCGAATAGGAGAAAGAACCGAGACAATAAATGCTTAAAACTTCCAAATTCGGTTTCGTTGTTTTGCCTGTGTACATTGGCGAAGTCCTCACAAAGAAAAAAATTTCTTAACCGAATTAAAATCAATCTTATACGCGAATTCGTTAACCTTATTGCGCGCTTCGTCCGTAATACATGCAAATTCTCGCTGTTAAATCCAATTTACATACACTCTAAGCACCCCCAAACAATTCGCCGTCTTGAAAGAAATTTATTCCAAGAACGCACTTTTCCTCCGCGCTAACAGAATAAATAAAACTTGTTTACACGCTAAAACCGCATCTTCTCTCATTTTAAAGTACATCATGTACGTATGTACACTCTCCTACGCTCGTATCCTTGGTACGTCTACGTATACTCCTGTACACGATGAAATTTCCCTTCGACGAATATCCCGAATATATCAAACTTTGGGTATGTTAGTGCGCGAGTTGGTTCGGTGTAGACGGGCGCCCGATCATCACGTACTGTATTTTCCGACGTTCATCAGGTACGTGAAATATCTCATTAATTTTACACGTAGCCGAAACCATCGCGTTATCGTTGACAAGACGAATTCTTGTAACTTGGGTACCAATCTGTCGACAAGTTTTCATGGATAAATTGGAATTTTTTTCGATGCTTTTTTCATGAAACTTTGGAGAAGCGATATGGGGAAGCAGCAGAGGAGGAATTTTCAAAGATTCGGATTTCCATTATGATAATACGAGCGCAATATATTAGATACTAATAAATCGATTATCGACTAGTCGATATCGATAATTCGATGTCGAATTTAATTTTTCAGTCGTTCAATTACAATATATTCGTTTCGATTTTACTACATCAAATTCGACATTTCGATTTTTGTATGTACTTTGATATTTATACTTTTTTACTTTAATTTTGATATTTCGATTTTAACATTTTAATTTCGATATATTGATTTTGATGTTTCAATTTCGATATTGCGATTTGAATTTTTCGATTTCAATTTCAATATTTCGATATTGAAATTTTGATACTTTTATTTTGATTTCTATTTCGATTATTCCATTTCGATTATTCGATTTCAATATTTTGATTTCGATATTTCGATTTTAATATTTCGATTTCGATTATTTGATTTCAATATTTCGATTTCTACATTTTAATTTCGATATATCGATTTTGATGTTTCAATTTCGATATTTTGATAATTCGATTTCCATATTTTGATTTTGATGTTTCAATCTCGATACTTCGATTTTAATTTCAATATTTCGGTATTGCAATTTTGATACTTTTATTTTGATTTCTATTTCGATTATTCCATTTCGATTATTCGATTATTCGATTTCAATATTTTGATTTTGATATTTCGATTTCGATTATTTGATTTCTATTTCGATTATTTGATTTCAATATTTTGATTTCGATATTTTGATTAATATTTCGATAATTCGATTTCGACACTTCTATTTTGATGTTTCGAATATTCGATTTCCATAATTCGATTTCGATGTTTCAATTTCGATATTGCGATTTGGATATTTCGATTTTGTTATTTCAATTTCAATATTTCGATTTTGCAATTTTGATACTTTTATTTTGATTTCTATTTCGATTATTCGATTCCAATATTTTGATTTCAATATTTCGATTTCAATATTTCGATTTCAATATATCGATTTCTATATTTCAATTTCGATATATCGATTTTGATGTTTCAATTTCAATATTTTGATAATTCGATTTCCATATTTCGATTTCGATGTTTCAATTTCGATATTGCTATTTGGGTACTTCGATTTCGATATTTCGATTTTGTTATTTCAATTTTAATATTTGGATTTCGGTGCATATTTCGATATTGCGATATTGATACCTTGATTTTAATTTCTATTTCAATTATTCGATTTCAATATTTCGATTTTGATGTTTCGATTTCGATATAGCGATTTGGATACTTCAATTTCAATTTCTATTTCGATTATTCGATTTCGATATTGCAATTTTGATACTTTTATTTTGATTTCTATTTCGATTATTCGATTTCTATACTTCGGTTTCGATGTTTCAATTTCGATATTGCTATTTGGATACTTCAATTTCGATTTCGATTATTCGATTTTGATGTTTTGATTTTGTTAGTTCAATTTCAATATTTCGATTTTGATATTTTAAGTTCGATATATCAATTTTTGATATCTCGAGTTTCATATTTCGATTTTTAGTTTTGATACTTCAAATTCTATTTCTATTTCCATTATTCGATTTTGTTATTTTAATTTCGATGATTGGGAAACTTTAAACTGTTTTGTTTGCGATTAATACCAACGAAAAAATAAATCCTTTTTATTTTAATTAATCGAGGAAAAAACAGACCATTTAACTTTTTGGACACCCTGTACAGTTTTGAATATATTTCACTTAATAAAAACTCCTAATATTTAATTAAAAAGAAACAAATCAACCTCTCAAATCACAAAACAGCACTTTGGATCGTGATCAACTACTCGGAATTTTTCATCCTCAATACGCGCCAAATAAAAAATCAATTCCCTTCGCTTAACATCTAAGGCATCAAAGCTCCACGATTCTACGCTACCGAATATAAAATTCAACACTACCTCCTTTTCACCGTGTACCCAAAAACACTTCAATTACGAACCCCCCCTGTTACCATGCTGCGCACATCGATAATTCATACTCGGTAATCATCGACCATAAAAACAATACACACGAAACACGAAGCGTTAAATCCGGTCATCGATGCCGAAGCTCGCGTGATGAAGTTTCAATTTAACAACTTAGACGAGAAGCCCGTTAATAATTCATCATCGTCGGCGGTAAATTTTAGCACACGCCGTATGTATACTTTATAATTACGGAGGCGTACTTATGACGCTCTTATCGTAGCCCGCTTCTTGACAGCGCAGAATATACCTAGAATGTGAAAAAAATTCCTAACGATTCGATAACACGTTAAAAGGATTACTTTTTTTCAACGTGATCGCAACGTAGAACATGGCGAACTCGAACTGACCTATATTAACGTGTTTTTCATCGCATAAGCTATATTTATTTAACCAAAGGCAGTAGAAAATTTCATCGTAGCGGAATTAGTCGAAGGAAAAATTCATCGGTGTGTTTTTCTTCGCGAATATTTTTTCATCACGGTTTACGCTTCGCTCAGCGTTTATAACTTCTGCGATGTAGACATAACGCGGTAGTTTTGTTTACAATTTTCGATAAAAAACGGCGTGCGCCTTCGAACAAAAGTGCATTAAAAGTTGCGACCTTTCATAACTTAGCATTCTTCAAAGAGCGAAAAACTGGCTTTATTAAAACTTAACCATTTACGACGTTAAAACTTTTATTAGTTATCTCCGGCGAGATAATAAATTATCGTTAAAAGGGTTAAACTTAAACTTTATATAAAGTTTAATAAAATAAAAGGATTTATAAAATGACCAATAATAAACCGACGTTCAGCCCCTTGTACTCGAACCGCCAACAACGTAAGAAATCTTCCCTCATCCGTCGCTTTTTCAAGCAACGAAAAACATTTGACCGTCGAAGCGAAACGCAAACAAAATGCTGGTTTTGCGCATACACGCCGCCGAGAGTTTTCAAATTATAAAGCTCCGAGAGTTTTAACTCTTTAAGAATTTATATTATACGCTCCGCCATGTCGGAATATTTTAAACAGCGTGAAAATTATACGCGCTGCGAAGCCTCTGACGCGTGCATTACGCGGCGCGCACATTAAACGCGATATCTTCATCTCGGAGTCAGCATCCAAGACGGCTAAATCTCAGGTGAGCGTTTGACTTAAGGTTTATTTTGCGGCCGCAAGTCGCGAATATTCCGCGTACACACGTAAACGTGTATTCGCCATACATAATGAACGAGGTGAAATTGTAAATTACGAAAGATCGAGTCGAGCAAGTCGTTAAAACTGTAACAATGTATTTAATACGGTAATTTTATGCTGACTTTCGTGTCGTCTTCCTTGTTGACTGTTGAATACCGGCGCGCTAACGTTAAAATGCGAAAACTTTTCGCGCCTTAAATATTAAACGTTATAATTTCAACAATAAAGTTCGCCTGCCGCCTTTGCGCCTCTAAATTACGTACGCTAACTGGGCTAATTCGTATAACGAGAAGTTTAACGAGTTATATGTAATTTGTTATTTATTGTGTCGCGCTTTTTTAGACGACGATGAACAAAAAAATAACACCGAGAAAGGAAGACAAATTTTTCACGATGGGGGTTGAAAAATTTACAACGATGACGTCAGATCTCCCACATTTTTCTTTGATATATACTTTGAATTTTACGAGAAATTATTTACCTAAATTCAATTTACGTCGTAATCGAAATCGCGAAGAAACTTTGAAAGGTTTGAAAAATTCTTCAAAATTTGCTTTGAACGGTTTTCCCTCAAGAAAGAGCGCGTAACTAAGTATGTAAAATAATCAAAGTATACTCGCAATTACAAAGTGTCTGATAAATTTTATTAATAGAGATTCGCCACCAACGCGATGTCTACTAGAGCGTATAGTCGATAATTTTTCACCCCTCTCCCCCCTTCAACACCCGGCGAAGTAAATATTTCAATTTTTTAAAGAATCATTGTAAAATTTTTGCATTAAAATCAATAATTATTTAGTTACAGAGTAGACTAATATAAATCTTATTTTCAACCAAACATACAAATTTTGACATTTATTTCAAGCATTTTCAAATTTCACGGTTATTTTAGTCATTTTATTTTTTTTAGGCAAATTTCTTAAGATTATTGATACCTCAAACACCTTCTGAGAAATTGATAGCAATTCATCAAAAGAACAAAAATTTATTTACTAGTTCAACTTGAAGAACCAACAAAGTACCTAATAATTCAAATCGTTTTCCAAAAAAAAAAAAAAACATTTTGAAAAAATGAAAAAAGTAAAACTATTTTCAGGAAATTGGATCACAATTTCGATATTCCGATACCAATTTCAATTTTGATATTTCTGATATCGACTTCGACATTGATATCTTAGACTTCGATATTGATATTTAAACGTTGATATTTTGGAATAAAAATTTCAATTTCAATATTCGATATTTTGGTTTAGTTCTTCGGTTAGTATCGATAACGATATATTGCTTGATATTTTGAAATCGATATTGATAATTCATTTCAATATAGATATTTTCATATCATTATATATATCAATAATAAGTTCAATTTTGATATTGATATTTGTTTTGTATTTGTTTCAAATATTTCCATTTCGATATTTCAATTGTGATATTGAAATATCGATATCAACAAATTTTCGATATTTTGAGAATATTGATTTTTTTTTTATTTTTTTTTTATTTGGTATTTAACGTCACAAGGTTATATGTATAACATAAAGTGACTTAACATATATATATTTTTTTTAAATGTAAATTATTTAAAAATTAAATTAGATTATTTTGATTCAAATATGTCAATTTTGATATTGACATTTTAGTATTAAAATTTCAATATTTCAATCGTGATATTGAAATATTGACATCAAAAATACATTTTCGATATTTTGAGATCGATAATTAATATTTCATTTCAAATATTTCAGTTATGATATTTTAATACTTCAATCGTGATATTGAAATATCAATATCAACGAGCATTTTCAATATTTTGAAATCGGTAATTAATATTTCAATTCAAATATTTCAGCTTTGATATTGATATTTCAACACTTCAATCGCGATATTGAATTATCGATATCAACGATACATTTTTGATATTTTGAGATCGATATTGATATTTTGATTCAAATACTTCAATTCCGATATTTGATGTGTCGATTGTCGATATTGATATTTTGGTTTCGATATTTCGGTATTTCTGTCATGATATTAAAATATCGATGTCAACAATATATTTTTGACATTTTAAGATCGAAATTTATATTTTAATCCAAATACTTCTGTTTCGATATTATACTTCTGTTTCGATATTTAATGAGTCGATATTGATATTTTGGTTTCGATATTCCGGTATTTTTTCTGTGACATTAAAATATCGATACCAGTTTTTCTTTGATATTTTGAGATCAATATCAATATTTCCATTCCGATGTTGATATTATTTTTTATTCGAAAATTTCAGTTGTGATATATTCATATCGATATTGATATTTAGTTCTTGAAACTTTGAAACCGAAGATTTGATTTTGATCATTAATTTATATTTTGACGTTTATTTCGATATCATCGTCTTGGTCGGATATTTAAACTTTCCTATTCAGTCTCATTATTTTGATAATTCGATTTCCACGTTTCAATTCTGATATCGATGTTTTGACTTAGACATCTCGATTACCACATTTTGATATTTTAATTCCGATATTTCAACGTCACGATGAATTCCTCCATTCCTTTATTTACCTAGCTCAACTACGCTTCACAACATCACTTCATTCTGCCGTCTCAAAACCACCACTCATCTTCACCATAATAACACTAACGAGATAACTCCGAAACAAATCCGATTTAAAATTTACTCACCGATCAACTTGTAACTTTCGGGCTCCCAAGGCGGCGGCTCTCTCGTAGCGGCGTCGAATTCGTAATAAAGCAAAGAAAAAGTTTCCTTGCAGGACAACGCGTTACCAGGAAACAACGAGCAATCTCGAATCGTGAATTTGATTTCGATGTAAATACGATTCGCCTGGGCTCGTTCGATAAAAGGCGTCCATAGCCAGTTGTTCACATTATGATAGGCCACATCGCATACCACGTACGAACGCCAGTTGATACCTTTTTCGAAATTCGTGAAACTTTCTTCGACCCACTGAAACAAACGAGAAAATACTCGATAAATATTCACGCATTTCAGACATCAATGCAACATCAAGAGAAACAAAAAATCTTGGTAAAATTACGATACAAATTAAAACGCAAATTCCATCCGTACCTTTTTTCACGATAAATTCACCTTGACCGAAACATAACTCGCGACATAGGATATAATTCGCGATAAAAAATTCATCTTGTATACGTTTCCACCTACTCGAAAAACTCAAGACATCGTACGACGTTTTTTAAACTTGTTTAAAAATTTTTCTCTTTTGTTATCCATTATTTTCTCAGCGTAGGAAACGAAATCGTAATAACAAGCTACAGCGACGCGAAAAACATTACAATAAATAAATCTATGCAACTTTATGCGTACACCTGTGCACGTACGTGTATAAACTTACTGCATAAACTCCGATAAATATTCTCATCTTAGCTTTTTCCATAATCAATACATGCTAAAAAGTTCAAAAAACCTTTTAACTTCGTCTTAACGAATAAATATCGTCGAAAGATACAAAATCTCGTATAGTGGAAGAACGTCTTATCAATGATTTTCGTTCTTTTTGTTTTTAAGGTCAAAAAAAATTTTTAAATCGATATTTCCAGCGGTTTTCTTCGGGGGATTTAAACATGATGGGAAAACTTTGTAACTTGTGGCATCGTGAATATACGAGATGGGCAATTTTTTTTTACTATTTTTTTCAACAAGGTAGCTCCTACTTTGGAAAAAATTGGAAAAGTTGGGATATTAAAGAAAGGAAAAGCAACTACGTGGCAAAATTTCAAATTAGTTGAATTTTTCTTAAAGGTCGTAAAATTGCAACAAAAATCTCAAAACTTTCATAAAAATTCCAAAAAATAAAATATCAACGGAGATTCAACAGATGAATGATTTTCAAAATATAAAACCAAAATATTCCAAGTCATCTCAAAAAAAAATTATTCATTACTACATTGCATGTTGATAAACCCGGATGAAGTTATTGTAATGCGAATGTATCGTTTTCTTCGGCATCGAATCGTTTGTGGACTGTGGAAATATCGATTTAGAAGAATAAGATCGAAATATAATATTTGAATATTAATCATAATAATCAATATCGATTTTGAAATATCGACTATCGATATCAAAAAGCGTTATTGGCATCGAAATTGAAGCATCGTCAAAATACAATTTTAAATTTTAATTATGGCAATTAAAGTGTAAAAATTAAACCATCTAACGAAATTATCGAAATAGCAACATCGATATTGAATAATCGAAATATGCAATATCGATATTTATATCGCCAAGTGTAATGTCGATATTTATATCGAAAAATGTAATATCGATATTTATATCGAAAATTGCAATATCGATATCTATATCGAGAAGTGTGATATTGATATTTATATCGAAAATTTCTATATCGATATTTATATCGAAAAGTGTAATATCGATATTTATGTCGAAGATTACAATATTGATATTTATATCGAAAAATGTAGTATCGATATTCATATCGAAAACTGCAATATCGATATTTATATCGGAAAGTGTAATATCGATATCTATATCGAAAAATGTAATATCGATATTTATATCGAAAATTGCGATATTGATATTTATATCGAAAAATGTAATATCGATATCTATATCGAAAATTTCAATATCGATATCTATATCGAAAAGTGTAATATCGATATTTATATCGAAAATTGTGATATCGATATGTATATCGAAAATTGCGATATCGATATTTATATCGAAAGGTGTAATATAGATATTTATATCGAAGATTACAATATGTCTGGGCAAGACCCCTTCATTAAATCCACGTTGCACGTATTGCTGGTAAAATTGCTCATCAAATAATACTTATTTCGAGACATTACGTTGCCCTGCATTGTTAGCATAAGTTATGTAACCCTCAATATACTGCCCTACATCTCAGGCAGAGCTTATGCAACGCGGGCTACAAAAATTAATAAATCGTGTTTCTAAGGCGTTTATCGACTGAAAAAGCTCATTTTTTCGCATCCCTTAAATAAACCAACCCTTCTTCAAAACTTCGAGGTGGTTAAGGTAATACCTCCGTGAAAACATTCTTCCACCTAACAAAGCACCATCTTCCTCTTCGAGTGATTCTTTGGGATTCGTGAAAATACCATTTCATACCTCTCAATTAAGGTCATCACGTCCCAAAGACTTTAAGCACTTGATTCTCATTAGGCACCGCTTTACTTTGCATCTCAGACCACCTTTACGCCTTGCAAAAGATATCTGTAGATGAAACAGGGCACGAGAGTAAATCATCACGTTCGTTAACATCAAGCACACCGTAAAATTTACATTTCGTCTGCTTTGAATCCCAACGCCGCCTGTATGCTCAAACCGCGTAAATTATTTTATCGGCGATTGACCATAACACAAGATTGTTTCGAGTCGATTATTAATATTTCGATGATTTATGCGTCTATATAGGTAAATCACGTGAAATATGAATCATAAAGAAGCTCGGAAGAGAAAAAACCGCGTAACCGGGCATGAATTATTGATGAGGTGTAAATCATCGATATCACGCAAACTGCTCTTTTCCTCACACGTGCGCGTGCCATGTCAAAAAAAAACAACGCAGTTGAAGATCTCCCAGCATCCCTTTTTCGTACTCGATACACGTTTACTCACGCATCTTGCACATCTGTCACCTACGAACAGGTTCGATGCAAAGGTGCACAAGTGCACTATATTTGCTCTTTAGACGCTTCTCTCACGTCTACTCCGGGCTGCGCTTCCCAGAGCGCCTCTTTAATGGCACTTTAATATCCTTCCCGGTAGGCAATTAAATACACATTATTATAATAACGCTCGAAGCGACTAAGAACAACGACTTCCCAAATGCTCTGGCGTTTTTTGTATGTACTTTTTATTATGACTCCCCCCTTCATCCGATGGCATTTCTTTTCACTGCTACACGAACATTATAAGGAGATGCAAGAGACCGAGAACGAGACTGCACGAAATCAAAGTGTCGGTGTTTCTTTTGTTTCCACGTCGCAACGTCCATTTCCCCTGCTTCTTTACAGATTAAACGTTCATTGTTCTCGAAAAAAAGCGCATGTAAAAAACCCGCGTTTGATGTCTTACATATCTCAACATTGATCGTCGTAGTTTCGGATTAAAAACCTTCGTCATAAGCAAAGTTGAACTTCGCATTCGCAAATTAAACACGATATGGTCGCGGAATAGCATCGTACGCGGAAATAGGGCTGCGGATTTTCGCAAAATACGAGGAAAACACTAGTTGACGGGTTTTCGTGCTACGCGGCTCGTTGATTTCTCCAGGGTGTACTTTACTCGCCTATATCACACTATACGATACACGAGAAGAAATTTTTCCAATATAGACGCTTTTTCCCGTTTAAATCAACACGCTTTATCCAATTGGCGTATACTCTTCGTATACCAGCGCCAGCACGTAACCTAGGTGTCCCAGAAGAGCTGTAAAATTCTTTTCTTCAACACACGCACACCTTTTTCTCCGACCGTCGAGCACCTTCATGCTGCGAGGGGTGTTTACACATACGCCGCCCGCTCCGACCAGATTTGCCAAATATGTAAAAACCCGCGTATGCCCAAGCAACCCTACTAAGCGAAAACTTCTCTCAATTTTAGCCCTCCGTTTCCAGGTAATTTGGGCGTTTTATCGTATTAAAACGCGTACGCATATAACACCCTAATATTCCAATGAACAGGTATTTTTTCTTCGCGTGTAACTCGAAAATGATATGAGGGCTTTGAGTAAATCTACACTCGGTGGAAGTTGCACTCCGTCGTGTTTCCTAATTGCGTCGATATTCGCTGGGGAAACGTTCCGAGACGCGGGTTTCGTTTTAAATTGCATTTAAGTATACGTTCATGGTGAAGTTTTAGAAAAAAATGCTCATTTGAAAGTTCGACTTGGAAGCCTAAAGCATTCATCGAAGAAAGCTAAATAAATACCGTAAACAAGAGTCAAGACAGTATACAGGGTCAAATATCTCATAATTTTAACACATCGCAACAAAAGGTAGAACACGTGCTTGAGGTGAAATAAGAAAAACGCGGTGAAATCCAGAAGGGGCGGGGGAGAATGCGAAAGTAGCAAGAGAAAAAAAAAGAAGGAAAAGGGGTGATTTTCAAATAATCGTATTTGATTATATTATTTCGATTTCGATATTTCTATATCAATATATTGATATTACAATCGACATTCCAATTCAATACGTACATCGATATTGTATAATTTCAATATCGATTTATTTTCGATTTTGATATCGACATTTAAACTTCAACACTATTTCGATATTGATATAGCGATTGTTGTACATCGATATTGTAATTCCGATATAAATATCGTCAAAACGTATTTCAGTTTCAATATAAATATCGATATTACACTTTTCGATATAAATATCGATATCACACTTTTCGATATAAGTATCGATATTACACTTTTCGATATAAATATCGATGTTGCAATTTTCGATGTAAATATCGATATTACACTTTTCGATATAAATATTGATACTACATTTTTCGATATAAATATCGATATCACACTTTTCAATACAAATATCGATACTGCAATTTTTGATATAAATATCGATATTACACTTTTCGATATATATGTCGATATCGCAATTTTCGATATATGTGTCGATATTGCAATTTTCAATATAAATATCGATATTACACTTTTCAATATAAATATCGATATTACACTTTTCGAGATAAATATCGATATCGCAATTTTCGATATACATATCGATATTACACTTTTCGATATAGATATCGATATCGCAATTTTCGATATAAATATCGATGTTGCAATTTTCGATATAAGGTAAAGTACCAATAATGGATCAGCTACCAATTATGGATCAGAACTTTGACTGGCTCTAGCTCGTCACCATGTTATCTGATAAAGTCGAACGTACTCTCATTGGAAAGAGGAGTGTCTAATCTATGAAACGAACCCTTGGTCTATGTGTTTACGTTATACTGGTGGTCTGTGCTGCGTTCGGAAGCAAAAACTCGTTTTTCGCTCGTTTTTCCTACATGATTTAAAAACACGTGATTTTCAATTGCTCATAACTTTACAAAACATTGATCGAATTTCAAAAACTTTGCGTGCTTTTCAATGGTTGAAATTTGAAGAATTCAAATCCGAAAAAATTTTTCGAGTCGGAGAACTTCTATATGAGCTGCAGCCAGTGAAAAACAAGGAAGTAAAATTTCATTTCTTTTCAAATTACATTGGTTTTCTGGGGTTGATTTCGTGTTAGAGACCTCTTTAACATGTAATCAGAGTAAAGTTGCTGAAAAAAGTTGCCGTACGAGGTAAAAAAATTTTAAGCCAAAATTGGTGTGATCCATAACTGGTTTTCATGTTTTTGATCCGTAATTGGAAACTAGCTTATTAGTTACAATTTTTTACAAACAATCCCAGACTAGTTACGAGTTAGAATAAGTTTTTTTTTTATGATTTTTGTACTTTTTAAATAAACTGTTTCGAATTTGAGTGAGTTTAATGAAAAAAGAAATGTTTGACCAATTATGGACCGATCCATAATTGGTATTTTCAAAAAGTCTTTTTTTTGGGATTTTTTTTACTGGGTTGGGTTCACATAGTGTAAAACATCACTTCGCACGCAACAAAACATACTCCGATGATTTTAGAGAGAAAATATTTTCTGATCCG